>CM077246.1:11440531-11713031 GCA_039654775.1 Spinibarbus caldwelli | reverse complement strand
TTTTCTCTCAGAGTCCTTCCTTCAGCTGATACTTCGGCTATTCTTGGTTTGCATCTCTTTTCATGCGTTCTGACCTCTTTAACAGAATATTCCAGGTTAAATACAACCGACAGAATTTGTGGCATATGGCATACTTAAAAAAAAAAATGAATAAATAAAAAAAAGAGGTTATAAAGAGGCAGTTACAAAGGAAGTAAAATGTGCTATTTTAATTTAAAAGCAAAATTGGTAACACTTTATTTTTTAAGATGTTCTTGTTACATGTACTTACTATTATAATAACAATAAATTATGTATAATTACATGCAAGTTACCCAAAGACAAACCCTAATCCTAACCATATAGTAAGTACATGTAGTTAATTAATATACTCAGTACTTAATTGTATAATTACACTATAATAAGGACACCTTAAAATAAAGTGTAACTGCAAATTTAAATACATAATTTTAACAAAATTAATAATTCAATGTTTTATTTGTGCTGCAAAGTTGGTCTTTTAATTTTTAAGGGCATTTTTGGGGTTTTATGCTTTGTGTGTCAATGCACTGAAGGCAACAAAGTTGTAAAATTGGATATACATTCTCTCAAAAGTTTGTGGTTGGTAATTTTATTTATTTATTTAAATGTTTTTGATATGCTCACAAAGGCAGTAATATTGAGAACTATTACTAAAATTAAAAATATGCAAAATATAATATTTTAAAATGTAATGTATTCCTGTGATGCCAAAGTTGGATTTTCAGCTTCATTACTCCAGTCTTAAGTGTCACATGATCCTTCTGAAATCATTCTGATATGTTTATTTGGTGTTCAAGAAACATTTCTTATATTATGAATGAAAACAGTTGTGTTGCTTATTATTTTTTTATGAAAGCCATTACACATTTTTGATGAATAGACAAGTTCAAAAGAAGAGCATTTATTTGAAATATACATATTTTTTAACAATGTAAAATACTTTACTGTCAATTTTGATTCATTTAATGCAGCTTGGTTTATAAGAAAAAAAAGAAGATTTTTTTTTAACACTAAAATCATACTAACCCTCATATTGTAACCCATTTTTGGCCTTTTTATTCAAGGAAAGACAAGTCCAAATTTTTCTGGTAAATAACATGATGCCACAAGTGCTGTTTACTGAGCTCAACTTGAATTGAAAGCAGAATATTATATTGTATGTGCACACACATACACAGCACTAATGAATTCCACAGTAATTGAAATTCTAAATGCTTTCACTGCCAGCCTGCCTTTTGGCTACGACTTCCACCCTCTCAGATGCTGTTGCCGAGGATTTTTGGCTTGTTTGGGAGCACCTCCAGCCGGGCGGGAAGGAGATGCGGCCTCCCTCACTTTATGCTCCCTACAGCTACAGCGGAGGAGGATTATATCAGGTCTTCTTGGTGTGTGTGTGCGCTAATATTACTAGGTCATTTCAATATCTTGCCAAGAATTAATGCTTTTTTTGTATACGTGGATGCATGTTGACAAAGCTCACAAAGTTTTAATGGAAAACATATTCAAATCAGTGGTTAATTTGCTTAAATTCTGACATTTAGGTCACATAAAAACTTCTGCAATGCTCAAGAATTCCAGATTGACCTTATTTTAGTACTTTTTGTTTTAAAGCAAAGCGAGCGCGTGATGAAGGGTGTGCAAGTAAACTGCTCAGTGCAGCTCATTATCAGTCATTTCTTTAAAAAAACGTAAAAAAAAAGTCTTCAATATGTAGAAGGTCTAAAAAGATTGTTCTGAAAGAGAGTAGATGGATTGATCATAAAAAGGAGGGGGACACGCCACCTCTTCTTACCGTTCTCGGGGTGTTCCATCTCTCCGATGCTGCCATCCGGGGTAGTGCGTTCATAGTGGTCTTCTGGTAGGGCGAGGGGCCCGATACGGGGCCCTGAAGAACTCTTACTGCTGGGTGTCTCTGACTCTTCCAGACCGCTGTCATAGTAACTGTGCTGAGAAGGATCCTGCAGATCTTGCGCCTGATTGGCTGTGGAGAAGGTCACTCGGCGATGTGGGAGCTGTGATTGGACAGAGACAGGGAGAGGTCGAAGGTCAGTATGCGTGTTGATGACATTATCAGGCATCTTGTGGATGATTTTCATTCTAATTCAAGGGAACAACTATGTATAATGAATAAAAAATTCAAAATTTCACAAAATATTAGTTTTACCTCACATATAGTATATAGCGCTGCTAACCTTACTGTAGGTATTAAACTTATTCTGCACCATTTGTGCCACAGGCATGAATGATAAATTATGCATATTACTGAAACAAGGTGTGTTATTACTTTCTAAGCTATCAGGCTTTATTGATAATAAAAAACTAAGGAGGAGCCCAAGTTATACTGAGGGACCAAAATACCATAGAGACTTGGCAGTGAGCTCTTTAAACTTTGGACTGTAAGCAACTTTAAATCAATATTCCAGAACACCCTAATAACCATCTAGCGACATTCTAAAAATAGCACACAATTTCACCTGGAACGAATGAATGAATGAATGAATATAAATATACATATATATATATATATATATATATATATATATATATATATATATACACACACAAATTAAATTAAAATTATATAGTATTGCTGTAAAAAAAAATAATACTAAAATGATAAAAATTAAATCCAGTCATTTTAATGCTACAAGTGAATTTAGGCATCACAACATTATGATATACAGTAAGAAAAAAAAGATAAATTTTGAGATTTCATAAAGATTACATTTATAAGTATTATTAAATTATTAGATGATGGCAAAGGTACTGTAACTGAAATGTAAAAAAATAGAATGAACAGTTAAATATCCAGTATTGAACGTACCCATACTTAAAAAAGTATTTTTAATCAGCAAATTTTATCATTGAATTAATACTTTTACACAGCCAAGTCACATCAAATTGTTCAAAAGTGACAGTAAAGGTTTTTTCATTTTTACCAAACTGTATATTTAAATAAATTCTGTTCTTTTCAACTTTTTATTCATCTAAGAAGAAGAAAAAAAGTATCAAGGTTTCCACAGAAATATTAAGCTGTTTTCAACATAATTAAAGGGAATACAGACTTTCAAAAACATTCTTACTAAACCCAAACTTTTAAAAGGTAATACTGTATATGTCATGTCTCCCTAACTGAAATATTTCAAATTAATTAATGCTTTCCATCCAAAGCAACATCCACTAATAGCAAAGGCAATGCTGATCTACACAGTAATCGTAGCACGAGTCTTTGCGAAGATCCACAGCCGTTAGCAATTGCACATACATTATTTTCCTTACGTCTAACTATGTATCGTCTCACAAGAGCAAATCCCTCGGCACACGCTGGCTGTACATCCCAGAGTAACACACACAGAGACCTAAACACACACTCTCACACACACCTAAGGTTCAGTGAGGAGTGCATTAAGCAAGTGTTAGCTAAATCCAGTGTGACTGCAGAAGCTAGGTTTGATAAGGATGATAGAAGCCACAGCTCTCCCACAGGAGAAGCCCACTTCACACCCCACCCCTCCCTCCAGCAGCACCGACGGGAGAATAGGACATTTCGTCAAGATGGAATGAGACAGCTCGCAAATTGGCATATGGAGCTAGACGGAGACCACTGTCAGCCACCCAGCTCTCCGAAGCACATCCACCCTCCACATACCAATCACAAACCACAAACCTTCAGAGACAGAGACAGAAAGAGGGAGCGGGAAAGTAAAAACAAGTAGAAGAACTCTACTCATCCTCTCGCTGTTATCAATAATACAGAAATGTTCCTCAACCACATTTCTTTTTATTTTCTGACTTTCAATCTCTCTCTCTTTCTCTCTCTCCATCTCCTTCCTCGCGCCATGCTGTGGAGTTGCCACAGGGAAACACAACTACTTCATTTCTGCCTCCCTTTCCACTTCTCAGCCTCCACACACTCGGTTTGAGAGCTTAGCTGTGATTTGTTTGTTTTGTTTATTTTTACAAGGTAAACATGTTCTTGCGCAACACTCCGCTCTGAACACCCAAAGCTGCTTGCATCGCACGTAAATTGCTTCTGAGTGTGAGGAGAAGCTTCCAAAGTAACACAGAGAAATAACTGACTGCACTTCTCTTAATCGCACACTATCTTCAGGTGACAATGAAGGTCTTCTGGAAAACACAAAGCATTTCCCAAGACGGGTGAGATGACCTTGCCGTCCAGACTATAAGTGCCTCCATTGCTTAACTCTTTGTTGTCTAGGACTGCTTTTCTGTACTTGCAATTTTCTAAAGTGCTGTAAATTCTATGAATTTGTAATTACTGTACAGAGTTCAGCACAATTCCAGCCACAGGAGCTGCTACAAGATGATTTTATGACTGTCTTACCTTCAATACAAATAGAATGGATCTTTTTAAAACACAGATAATAATCTGGCTGAATCAGACACTTATGTTTTTATTATTGTTTTTATTTTTTTTTTTTTGCACATCTGCAACTACACACTGAAAAAAGTTTTTAAAAAAAGCATATGGTTAAGCTAATTAACAATATTACTCAGCTGAATAATTGTTTTATGTGACTGAGGTAAATTATTAGTACGCACTACTGTATACAAGTCTGTTTTTGAAAAAAGTCTCTCATGCAAAAATACAGTAAAAACAGCAATACTGTGAAATAGTATTGCAATAAAAAGTCTGTTTTCTATTTTAATATACTGTGAAATGCAATCTGGAATGCCAAAGCTCCTTTATTAGTCTTTAGTGTCATGTGACTCTATGATTTCAAATTATTTTTAATGTCGAAAACAGTTGTGCTACTCAATATTTTTTATGCAAAACATGATACTTATTTTTTTCCTTTTTTGAGGATTTTTTTTTTTTAATATATAAATGGTAAGCATTTCAACACATTTCGAATAGATTTTTTTTTTGACACTAAGTCTTTTTTGTCATATTTAGTCTTTGCTTAATAACAGTATTAATTTCTTATTAATTTATTTTCTTATAAAATTGTACAGCATATAAATAATGATCATATTAGTAATGAATCTAAAAGACAAAATGTCAAAAAAAGTCAAAAAGTCAAAAAAAGAAAAAAAAAAAAGTCTAAAAAAAAAAAAAAATATATATATATATATATATATATATATATATATATATATATATATATATATATATATATGTATATATATATGAAGAGTTTATTTGCAAAAACAGATAACAAAAATCATGTTTTTTATTATGTTATCATGTTTTTATTGTGTTTTATTGTGTTAGTTACCTGTTTTTTTTTTTTTAAGTTATTTTTTTCAAAATAACCCAGCTGCAGTTGGACTGAGATTAATTGGAATGTACAATGAAAATACATGATTGCTGAGAATTGTTAAAAACAGAGTTATCTGTTTTTGCAAATGAACTCTTCATATATATATATATATATATATATATATAAATATATAGTGTAGCTCGATTTTAGTGATTTGTTGCTTTATTTATATTTGTTGCTTTATTTTCAACAGAATGTCTGTTGCAACATATCACACAGGACTTCAGAATGGGTGAACGGAAATTTCCACCACACAAACAAGACATTTTCTCCCGTAAAGTCCATGACACATCACCTTTATTGCATCTGTGTTGCATTTGCTAAATTTAATGAATGGAAAAGGAAGAGCTAGCGATAATTAGCCAACCCTTAAGTGCATCTGATGTAACGGTAGATGGGCGTTAGTGGAGCTTTCCACCATCTCGATGCACGCAAAGGCTCAAGAGAGGCTTCAAAATGTTGGTTGCTGCATGTAACACTTTGGCCAGTGTTTTTTAACACATGGCTCATCTCCTCTGCTCCAGATAAAATAAAGATAAGCTGCACAGTGCACGTTTGTGTAAAGCACAACACTTCTATTCAGAGAGGCGAATGGTTTTTGCTGAGGGATTCATTTTAGACCACTCGCCGTATCTGCTACGAAGCTGGCCATCCCCTTGTGCTGATAAACAGAAGCGTGCAGAGTCTCCAGTGGGTGCGTGTGGATGGATACACACACACACACTGCTCTATTGTCCTCCCCGTTCAATAAGAGAGGAGGTGAATAATACCAGCTTATTGGATCCCTGCATCTGTATCTATGCGTGTGTGTTTCATTGTATTCTGTCCCTCATTAGTTTTCTCTGTCCGTGAGGACGATAAGACAGTGAAGGGCTACTTTGTGAAACTATAATCCATACTCTTACACAAACACATATGCAGAGATGATACAGTGGATGTGTTCCTATGATAATATGATTCCTATATCTCATTCTCAAACTGAGGTGAGTAAAAGAGAGAGTGGAACAGAATACAGAGAAGGTTTCGAGAGCAGTGTGTGTGTGTATGGAGAGTTTCTTTCTCTGTACTTTCTGTAAAAGCTGCTTTTGTTCCCCCTCTTGGTGTACTTCTACTATTTTAGCCCCCAGCTAAGACAGCACTCACTCACAAACAAAACCAGCTCCCACTACTAACCTCCCTCTCTCCCTCCCTCATGCTGTCGGTCTCAGTCCCTCTCCCTCTGTTCCAAGCTAGAGGGCAGGTGCCAGGGTTGAGTTATGTAAGGAATGACAGCTATGCCTGAGGACGGGATTGGTTAGCTGGGAAAAAGCACCTGTGGGACTCAAGTACCTGCCTCAGTCCTCAGACTGTAGAAAAGCTTTGATTCCTGTTAACAGCATCAGAGAGATGTGTAGAGAGAGACAAGTGTGCAGGGAGACGAAAGTGGGAGTGATTTCGGTGACTATGAGGGATGGAGATGCCGAGGCGCCGGAAAGCCAAATAGGAGGGAAGGAGTTAGATGAACAGATAAGGTGAAGAATAAAGTATGAAGAGTGTGATTCATGTGATCGTGTGGGAATGGAATTGATTTTTAAAGTGAATGTAAGATCAAAACTTACCCTATTTAATGTCTTAATACACATTTCTGCATGTTATTGCAAAGAAATATTGGTCTGTGTAATCGTTTTCCTCCTTAACTTAATAATTCTATTCTAAATTTGCAAATTTATGTTAATTTTATACAATACAACATAGAACATAACAGAATAGAATAGAAATCAATTTAATGCATTTTTGCTAAATAAATAATAATAATATATTATTATTATTATTATTATTATTATTATTATTATTATTATTATTATTATTATTATTATTATACAGCATTAAATTCTCTTCTTCTCGAATTTATTTGCGAGAAGAATTTAATGCTCTTCTTCTCGCAAATACATTAATAATAATAATACAATACTGCAATATATATATATATATATATATATATATATATATATATATATATATATTATTATAATACAATAATGTAATATAATATATATATATATATATATATATATATATATATACACACACACAATATAAAAAATGATATCATATAATATAACAGAAATCAATTTAATGCATTCTAGCTGAATAATAAAAATAATAATAATAATAATAATAATAATAATAATAATAATAATAATAATAATTTGTAAATGTATTTTAATTATATATAAATACAATACAATACCTAATATAATATAATATCATAATATAAATCAATTTAATGCATTCTAGCGAAATAGTAATAATAATAATCATCCTCATCATAATCATACTGACCTCTTCAGAACAGTATCTCTCTGAAGGCCCTCTTTCACTCGAAAATATGTTATATTATGAAATAAAATGGACTTCATCTGAAACCGAAATCTAAATCTCCATGCCAAAATGAGCTAAAAACTACACCCTGAGGCTGCGTGGTTTTAAAATCTTTGAAAGAGCTGTGACTCTGGTTTCTTTTCAGAAAGGCAGTATTGTACTGTCAAACCTCACAGATATTTATCCCCCCCTCATCATTTCTAATCGAGTGAAGACTCATTTGCACTCTTGGAGGCTTTCAGCAGATACATCCTCCCCTGAGGAGCAGGAAGACAACACTCTCTATAGCTCTGTCACACTCCCTCCCATCCCATCCACTGCCTCGCCAACACAGGCTCTTAATGCTACATTAGCATGTGTGTCTTATTCAGCTAGAAGCCAGCGGGCCAGGTCTAAACTCTGCCTGTGGATTAGAGAGATGAGATGTGAGCAGACAGCAGCTGCCCAATCACCTGACTTAAGACTAACAACCTCTAACAGGCCCTCAAACAGACATGCTCGGCAAACGCTTCGCAACGGAGCCAAGGCACTTTCGGATGGTGTTGGTGTCTTAGTGATAGAGTGGCAGCCAGATTCATTTCTCCATGTCAAATTAGGTATCAAAAGCTACACGAATTTGTAGAGAACTTCATTTTATCATGCCTCAAATGTGTGTTTTCATCACTGTCACGGATGGCGCCTATCTGTTTTGCAAAATAAATGGGCATTATGTAAATTTTAAATGTAAATGAAGTGTGACCTACTAAACATAACTCAAATGGAAATGAGCGGTCAGACTAAGCAGGGAAAATAGATGACTTAGAATGAAATACAAGATATTCAAAAAAACTATAAATATCAAACAATGCCTTTTTTGTCCACATGGTTAAACACACACACACACACACAATATTCACTAATATTAAGTTGTGTTATTTGAATTCCTTTCACATGACCTGAGGAGCAGCTAAAAGCAACACAGAGTGACAGGTCTGAAGGTTTGCCATGGCAACAGGGGTCCGTGATGGATACACTACAGTACTGACTGAGGTGTATTCACACATACACACACAGCCCTTCAAATCTCGCTTCGACACAACAAATCAACTTTAAAAACATCAAGAGTGTCTGTGAATATATTTTCAATTTACTGCCTCAGTGCACCAAACATATCAGCTCTCAAACGCTCAGATATCGCTGGCAACACAACGGCAGCATGCCAATCACACACTTATCAGCTCAGTTTAGATTACTCTGGAAGTTACAGTGTCAAGGGTATTTCTGATCAGCGAGTGCACGCGCATGCACACACACACAAGCAGAGCTGCACGATAAATCGCATGTGATATTTAATGCGCATCTTATCAGTAAAGCCAGTTCTGTAATCAGCGGTAAATTTCCATCACGTGCGTGCTTCCACATGGAGCAGCATTTACTACACAGAGCCGTATTCACTGACAAGCTGCGCAAAACCACGTTCATATTCACGCGAGTTTTGCGCAGCTTGTCAGTGAATACGGCTCTGTGTAGTAAATGCTGCTCCATGTGGAAGCATGCACGTGATGGAAATTTATCGCTGATTACAGAACGGGCTTTACTGACAAGATGCGCATTAAATATCGCATGGGATTTATCGTGCAGTCCTACACACAGGCATCTGGGGACGATTGTGAACTGGTATTAAAACACCTGAGCTCTGCTACAATTGGTTCCTCCTAAGAATCAAACAGAAAATGTTCATTCCAATATCCGTGTGAACTCAAATCCACCAAACAAAATGAAAGATACAGTCAAGCCGCACACAGTCGGTGTTGGGCGAGAAGTCATGTGTAAATATTCAGGAAATTTTATATATATATATATATATATATATATTAGTGCTGTCAAACAATTAATCGCGATTAATCGCATCCAAAATAAAAGTTTTTGTTGTATGTATGTGTACTGTGTATATTTATTATGTATATATAAATACAAACACATACAGTATATATTTTGAAACTATTTACATGTACATACATTTATATATTTATATTATTGTATTTTATGTCATACATAAATATATTTAATATATAAACATAACATATTTTTCTTAAATATGTACATGCACGTATTTGTTTTTATATATACATAATAAATATACACAGTATACACATATATATTATGTAAACAAAAGCAAAAATCATTTGACAACACTAAAGTATATATATATATATAATTCAGCATGGATGCATTAAATTGATTTAAAGTTGATATTGATCTTAAACTGAAATTTATATAATAATGTAACAGTCGTTTACATTATTGCAAAAAAAAACAAACAAAAAAAAACAAAAAAAAAAACTTCTGTTTTTAATAAATGCCGTTTTTGGTTCATTCATTAATGAATTCTGAAATAAACACTTCTTTCAAAAATATCTTACTTGTTAAACATTTGATCAGTCGTGCCGGCCGATATGACTTTCTTTTTTTAGAACACAAAAGATAAATTTAGCAAAATGTTGAGCTATTTTCCATATAATAAAAGTTAATGGGGATCTAAGTACTTTAAGATCCCAAATCACACAAAAAACTTAGAATCAGACCGAAATTTAATTCATTATCCATTTATATCTCTCATATCTCCATATATTCAGACTTGCTTTGCCCCGATCACTTAGGTGACATGTAATCATCAAGTCTGCCGTGTTAAAACCACCACATTTGCAACGACTTATATTTCAGTCTGTTCCTCCCACGAAACTATCGTATGACTTCCATTGCGTTGTATGGACCACTTTTATGATGTCATTTTGGAACTTGAAAGCCCAGATCTTCATTTGCTTTCATATTATAGACGAGTGACAAATACATTCTTCAAGAAAAACCCTAAAGAATGCAGGTGGAGAAGAGAATAAATCCATTGTAGGCCCATAAATAGACAACTACTATAACTACTGTACTACTCTGTCATGGTGGGGACTTTCCATGATCTTCTATCCTGAGATAATATGCCCCAAAACTACTCACACAAAAACCTTTCTGCATTTTTTAGATATTCATTAAGACATTATTTAGTATGTTTATGGTCCCCACAATACAGCTGATTTCAGGTTTTACTATCCCTGCAGGGACCAACTGTAGATAGCATAACCTGAACCACACACACACACACACACACACACACACACATTTAGCATACACTAGGTTCAACTGGAGTTAATTATTTTAAAGGCATGCACTTACAAAGAGAGGGTGAGTTCTTAAACTGGTCAGACATATGTTTTTCCCTCAGGCACAGTTCGGAAAACACACACACACACATACACACACACACACAAACTCATAAAACCTGACACCTCCCTCTCTTTAAACGATACCACAGAGTAACGGCTCAGTAGTTAATCTCTCTTGATGTTCTTTGTGTTTGAAGGAATTGAGCAATTGCTACATTAGATGACTATTGGCCCTTTGAGGCTGTAATATAAACGTTGAAATGGTGCATACGAAAGGCATATATAATTTTTTTTGTCCGATTTTGGCGATTAATGTCATGAAAACGATGCTGGCTGATACATATTTGTTATATGTCACCTAAAGTGGAATAATTATGCCTTGAAACTTATTTATCTTCCTCTTTCCTTTGCAAACACATACTATCCCACTAAAAATTCAGCCTAAGATGGATTGCTGGTCTCTTAGACTGGTCTGTAGGTTGGTTTTAGAGTATTTTGGGGCAGTTACCCAACCCAGGTTCATTGGAAAAATGTTCCTGTGGCAACATTTCTGCAAAATGATATTACTTTGCTTCTTGCACATTTTGTGACACTTTTAAAGTGTAATGTCCAGTGAGCGACTCTAAAATCATATTCAGTTTTAACTAAAACAGATGAACATGAGGTACATCTTTGTACCTCAATGTCTCATTATGTTGGTTGCTGAAAGTATCGCTGCAGTTCAGAAATGAAATGTCCAGTAAGTGGCGCTAAAAGGTTAAAGCTCTATCGTGTTTGAATATGATGCACCAACGCACATTAAACCCTACTCTAAACCCAAAGATAGTGTTAACAAGCAAATATAAGATAAAAATGCAACCAAGGCATTTTAGCTTGCTACCACAAGTCTTTGAGCTGTTTTATCATGTCACTCATATTTCATCGGACTTGTACCCGATAGCACCACATTGCAAATGCAGTGCTGTACCAGGGGAGCTAGCAAGTTTACTAGTTTACTGCAACAGAAATGCTATACATGTGGAGATGGTTGTGTGACGTAAACATCAAAATGTATTTGTTTATAAATCATGCACAATAGCAAAAGCATTTTCATATCAAAATAGAGCATTACACAAGGAACCATGCAAAAATAAGTCTTAATTAATCGGTAATCTGTTCCTGTAATCATAATTTTGTGTGAAAATGAATAAAAGTAGTAGGTGTTTTACTGCCTCTAGTGTTTATTTCAGATGGAAACTGCAGTGACTTGTATGTATAGTGGTGTTTTGTGGAGTTTGAACTGAACACCAGCAAACCTGTTTAGGCTGGTCAAAAATGTTTCTACCAACATGGTCACCTTTCGGTCTTCAGTAATGTCTCTTCTTCTGATGAAAAGAGAGGAAAATAAAGATGGAAGAAGAGTGAAAGAGACAGAGATAAAGTGATGAGCAGCAGTCACTCACTGTGTCTCTTTGAAGGACATCGATTGAGTCATCTATTCCCGACGGTATATACGGCCCTCAGTATTTTCAGGCAGGTTTGGTGTGGGTATGTATGTGTGTGTGTTTGTACGTGTAAATGATTTTTATCTCTGGAGGGGGAGGGACGAAAGAGTCTTGATGGAAGGACATCAGAGTCGCGGAAAAAAGAAAATAAAAAACACTCAACTGAACGACAGGCCTCTGACTAGCATTAGCGTGTTTAGTGTCAAATTAGCCAAATTTAGCCAATATAAAGCTTCCAAATGGATTTGTTCTGCGGTCTGTATGGAAATAAAATTTTAGGTAACATTCAGTGTTTAAATATTAAAATTTTTTAAAAATATTTAATTAGCACTGTAGCTCAAAAATAAATACATAAATAAATAAAAATTCTGCACAAATATGTACCATGATAACTATAGTTCCTACCAAAATAGCATAAAATGACTGTACAGAAAATGTTTCATCTTGGGTCAATACATATCAGTGCCCTCCGACCATGGCTACAGATGCTGCTGATAGAGCTTTATTTGTATTGAACACCAAAAATGACTGTAATTTATGGCTCCACACTGAGTAGAATCTGTGGTAACCATGGTAACATATTTCTAAGGGTTACTAAATGATGAATAATAGGTCCAAATCGTTCATTAGTGCTTAAATGCTTTGTTCTCTCACAATGACCTCATGTGGGAATCATAAGCGATTTTAGCTTTAGCTAGTTAGACTCGGTGGCTTCACCTTCACAGTGGCCACTGCTGTGTTAATGTGTATGACTTTCACAGAATGCGCCATAGACCCGGGAGGCAGGTCACTTCCTCTGGTGCTCCTGTCTTCCTCTCCCCATGGTCCTCTCATTCCCTGATTCACTCTCCACTTCCATTTTTCCTTCCCTCTCTTCAAGCAGGACATTAATCAGCTGGACACTCTGAGTATCTCTCTCTCTCTCTCTGTTTCTCCCTCTATCTCTACTCACAAACAACACTATAACCTCTTATTCCTCTGAAGAAAATCAGGAGGTCATTTTAGAGATGTGTGTGTGTGTGTGTGTGTTGGTAAGTGTTTGTAAAAAAGCTGAGTGGCGCTCTCTGTTAGCTAGACATCCTGCTATCAGATAGCTGCTGGCAATACACAGATAAAACCAGATTAACTCTCTCTCTCTCTCTCTCTCTCTCACACACACACACACACACACACACAGCAAGATCTAAAGCTAAATGACTGCTAGTCGATATATGGCCTAATAGATGGTGGCAAGAATGGATAATAATATAAATGGATATTACCACCATTCCATTATCTAGAGGTTAATGAAGGGTCTTTTTCCTATGTGACTGGGTTCATGTACAGTAATGTCTAAAACCACTAGTGAAATGTTTATATTTGGCTTATATATATACATACATATATACATATATATATATATATATATACATACATATATACATATATATATATATATATATATATATACATATATACACACACACACACACACATATATATATATATATATATATATATATATTCAATTTTAAATAAAATATTTTATTTATTTATTCATATTTATTTTAATTTAAATTGAATTGTTTATTTATAAAATATATAGTATGTAAGTTTATATAATAGATAATATTAATTACATCAATATATTATAACTTTATTTCCAGGTTTACATTAATTTTTGAATCCCATATTTACAATGTAATCTCAGCTGTTTGGTTTCTATAGTACACAAAAGTGTGTGTGCAAGTTGAAAGGTTAATTACGTGAGCATTTTGCTTTATTAGAGCAATATTAGCTTATACTCATTAGGAATCTGCAAGGGAGTGCAAAACAAAAAAAAAACAAAAAACAAAAAAAAAACCCAAGCAAGGTTAATCATTTTCACATACTGCAATCGTGGTCAACATCAACGCTCCCGTGAGAATGAACAGCTCTAAAGATCAGGTTACATCCAAGGGTAATTTAAAGGCCAACTTAACATAACACAGGTGTGCTTTGAAGTTAATCTTAAAATTTCAGATTACATGGTGACAAAGTCAAAGTACTTTTAAATGTATGAGGTCATTGGCAACGTCCCGAATGCTGATTTTTTTTTTTTTTTGAAAACAGAATGAGGATAACTAGCTGACGCTAACCAGACAGTGTGTGTGTGCGTGTGTGTGAGACAAAGAAAGGTACTTTGTTAGTGTGCCGAAAATTGCGCAGTCAGATTTTTTTTCCTTTAGCACTAATTAATTTCTCCACAAGGTGGCAACACTGCCCGAGGCCGTCGTTTCACAGCCACAAAAGAAACAGAAAATTTCAGATTTACCTTTAGTGTTCACTTTGATTATTACACGGTGACAATCAAAGTCAAATTACTTTTAAATGTATGAGGTCATTGGCAACGTTGCTCGAGCAGACCCGAATGCTGATACTTACACTATGAGTTTCAGGGTTTAACGGTTGAATTAGACTAAATGCAGACCTCATGTCAGGAAATGTGCTACAGGATAGTTGAGCAGATGCAAGTGAACATCCATAATTGCTTCTGTGGCCTCTACTGCAATGAGGCAATAGGTTTCAGGCAGTTGCAGAGGGCCATGTGTGTGTGTTCTGCAGCCGATGCCTATAAATCAGCGGAACGACTTCATGAGCATCGCAAAACACATTGGCAGGTCTTCAGCATCCACTGGTTAAGGGAACTGTTCCATCGCTGGGACATTCACAGGTTGTTGTGAAATTCAAAGCAGAACAAAATATCAAGGAAAAAACAGACAGGATATATATTAAATTTACTGTAATTTCAGTATATCGGTGAAATCAACTGCCTACCCATCACCCCGTGCAATTTTTCTTATACCTTCAAATGTGCTGATATCAAACAAATGGAGAGGAAGATGAAAGGTGTTTGAAGGAAGGAGGAAACGAAAGGCAGATGAGACGATGTGTACATGTGAAGAAGAGGCAGAAAAAGAGGAAGCACGTGTCCGTATGCCTTACGTTCCCCTCTACTTCACTTTTCATTATTTTATGCTTGCTGCGTCTTTTTAAAGGTGCTCTCCTTCTTTGTCACTTTCTTGCCGGCGCCTCATTTTTTTTCTCCCGTTGCCTCTCTTTGTGGCCTCGGCAGGAAGGATGATGGGCGACTACTCCACCGCCGCCTGCAGCGCTGGTCTTTATCACACTGTACACGCTAAATATAGCCCACTCCGTGCGTGCGGGACAGAGGGGAGCGAGCGTCTACAAATGATTTATTGTGTGCATATATGTTTGCATCAAGAAGGGTTATAGAACCTGGGGAAAGCTAACGCTTAGCATTAGCATTCATCTCAAAGGGAGTTGCTGAGCTAGCAAAGGACTCCCTTGGATGTATGTAATTTCGAATCAGCCACATATAGAAGTTTGTGCAGCTATATCAGCGTTCAATGAAGATTTTTTTTTTTTTTTTTGAAAACAGAACGAGGCTAACTAGCTGATGCTAACCAGACAGTGTGTTTGTGTATGTGACAAAGAAAGTTACTTAGTAACTTTAATGAGTTAGTGTGATGCAAATTGCACAGTCAGATTTTTTTTCCCTTTAGCACTAATTAATTTCTCCACAAGGTGGCAACACTGCTCGGGGCCATTGTTTCACAGCCACAAAAGAAGCAAAAGTACTACTGGAGACGGCAACAACAGATGCCTGTTTTGATGAACACTTGTGTGAGGGGTTTAGATATACACACAACTTTACTTCAAACGAGTACAAAGACATTTTTTGTCACTCATGACATCTGGAGAAACAATGAGGATGAAGCTGTTTAGTGTACATGTGTCCACCGCATGTATTTGAACAATCTTGCAAATGGTGTACTTTGAAAGGGTACATTTCGACTGTGCATTTACGCTACACTTTCAGGAAAAAAAAAAAAAAAAAAAAAGTACAAAGTCGTCACAGGGTTTGTACCCTAAGGTACAAAATCTAAAAGTTACATCTTTGTACCTTATTTACCCATAAATGGTACATATTAGTTCCTTAAAGCGACATATAAATACTTAAAATGTACATACTAGTACCTTTTGAAAGGGTACCCACCAAATGACAGTGATGTATCATTTTTTTTCTGAGAGTGTAGCGTAAGAACTCACTTTGGGCTTTGCCAGACAAGGACTTTCCAAAACCAGCTTCCAAATTCACATGGGAAACTATAAAACTTGGGTAAACCCCAAAGAGAGCAATAGAAGTGGTTGTCTAAGTCATCTAAGCAACGCCAGGGGACAGAATGCTTAATATCTCCCTCTATTGGTCAACTTTCTCATTCTTTCCCCACAAATGCAAAATCTCTGTCTGTTTGTGAAGCTCCTCTGACTAGGGTTGGGAATATCTTATCTTAAAGACCGAGTTACTTTGCATACATATCTGATGTGGGTTTCAGTGGAGACTCAAAGTCTCTCTCTCTTTCTCTGTCTCTCACTGTGCACTTGCATGCAGAATGATGAATCTGTACACATGGTGCTGGTGTCAGAGAGAGTGGGGAACAGATGGTGCTCTATGCTCAGAGGAGAGGTTATGGATGCCAATAGGCAGGCGAATGCAGCCCAACACAATTACCGACATCCACTCTCTATTCCTCCAGCTGAAATATGAATATAGGACTGTGTTCTTCTGGATAGGCAAATGAGGAGACGGTGAGGTCATGGCGAGTTACTGCTGACTTCTTGATTTTTTTATGCTTACAAAATACAGGACAGACATCACCTTTCATGATGGCTGTGTATGTATTTAAGTAGACAAAATGCAAACTATGTTGTTTTGCATTTCAAAATGGCCACACAAAGATGCAAAGAAGTGATAGATGCGGAACAAATGAAGCTCAAAGAGTTCTAAAGAAATGAAAACTAATAAACAGTCATTTGTGTCTGTAGCCTAAGGTGTGTTTACTGAAACAGAGATTGTGTGACGAGGGGAAACAAAAGTCAAGTTTTGTCAACGGTCAAACAGACTGTTACATAATGTTAAATGGTTCATTTTTGGAATACTGTACCCGTCACAACATGTCTAACAGAGCCAAGGGTTTGGTGACGAGAGCGAGAGCGAGGGCGACATTGGCAGGAACTGAGAGATGACATGCTACTGTTAAAAGAAACCAAAGCCAAAAAGTCATTAGCTGGCTTTCCAACTACAATTCTTGATGCAAATTTTGGGATATTGCATAAAAATGCTGGATGGAAACAATATTAATAATAAATAAAACCATACATAAATAAATAACTGTAACTCCCAAAAAGTGCATAAAAACACTCACAACTGGTACGACCAGTGCAAACATTTGGGTTTGGTATTTTTTTTTAAATGTTTTTTAAAATAATTCTCTTATTTTTATTAAGGCTGTATTACTTGATTAAAAAAAAAATGCAGTACAATAGTAATATTGTTAAATATTATTATAATTTAAAATAATGTTTTTTTTTTTGTTTGTTTGTTTGTTTGTTTTTTGTTTTTTGTGCTGGGCAAATATATATATATATATACATATATATATATTTATTATGTACACAAAAACTTTGATTTTGGATGCAATTAATCACGATTATTTATTTATTTATTTATATTTCAATATAGTAAAAAGTTATTCTTCTTATAACTACTAATGTTGAAATTGTTTATTTATTTATTTATTTATTTTGTCCTGTGAAAATTGTGATACATTTTGGGTGATTCTTCGATGAAAACAGCATTATTTGAACAGCATTTGAAATAAAAAATCTTTTGTAATATCATAAAGGTTTTACTGACTTTTAGCAATTTAGTTCATACTTTGTAAATATTAATTAATAATAATAATAAAAAAAATCAATTTGAATGATAGTATAGCTAAAGCAACAAACAGACAGAGAGAGCTGCTAAATAAAGCAAGGGGATGGGAAGCTGTCTGCCTGTTGACAGATGCAATGATCCCAGAAGGAATTCTGACAAAAAAAAAAAAAAAAAAAAAACAATCCCAAAAGAATGCTACATATGTGGGATTCTGTTCGAAATGCCTGAACTCTGTTGTTGGACAGCCAAGGAGTACAAAAAGTCTAGCGAAAACAAACTTCGGCATGCAACATGGCTTCTTCACTAGCCTATAAGAGACACTAGAGAATTCCACAGCAACAGGAGATGACAAACAAACAAACAAACACACACACACACCGGCAAACAAACATGTAAACACACACTCACAAAAACACGCCGTATGAAAGCTGCTTATCATCTCTATATTGTATTTGTTCACCAGGGCTACTGCTGTAACTCCACAAGCACACACTCATACTCACTAATTCACAAAAATAAACATTCTTGTGGGAGACAGACAGTTCAAAACAATACCTGCACCATTCAAAGCACTTCATCAGCAGTAGCACTATCATTTCACTGTACTAAGGCCTTCTGCTGAACCTTATCTCAGCCCTCTGTATACCTGATGGCACGCATACACATAACAAGGTATTTGTCATTCCTTTGCAGTCATCTTTGATCACATCTCAGATCTGCATCTAGATTGCTACAAAGTTTCAGTGACATAATGCTTTCAGCAGAACATCATGTCAACAAATATAAAACTATAATATGATAAAAGTCTCTATGCTTTAGAATAGAGTAGGGGAGTGCGGGGCACAAACTAACGCGGGGTCAGTTGTAACACGTGTGGTTTAAATATTTCCACACATGCTAGCATAACCAAATTTACGGCATTTACTAGTTGCCATATCAAAACTATATAAAGAAAAAGGTGCGCCAAAATTAAAAGATATATATATTTTAAGATATTGCTGAATATTTCGTTTACCATAGTAAAACTAAGTTTCTGGCTGAGCTAAATTTTCCAACTCAGTTTAGATTTTTTAATGCTTCGCTAACTAGCAGAAGACACTAACCAGCTTTAAATTCCAGTTGCACAGATGGTGAACATTATAACACTGTGTTACAATGTGCCCCGCTGTTATTAAACTATGCTATTATATGACATTAGCGATATAATTTATACTATTTACTTTTATGAGTTTTAATGAGAAACCACAAGAAACAGGTGAATAAAGACTGACAATGGATGTTTAATGTTCAGAAATTATTATTTCAAGAAATGTAAAGCATTTTGGCTCGTTTATGTGTCTCGTGTTCTATGAGAGCTGTGTGTGGAGGGAGGGCAGTGCATCTCTGTGTTTTTCTGAATGTCTGAATGTGTGTTTTCATATATTTGCTCACATTGTTTTGAACTAGGATATACTGTATAGATGTGTCTTGCGATAAGGGCCGTCTCAAGCATGGTTGCAATGTGTTCGTTATCAAACTCCAAAATTAGATTATTTTTAATTCTTAAAAAAAAAAAATGCCATTATTTTATTTGAAAAGGTTAATAATTTTATTTTATTGACAAAATATTTTAGTTTGCTTGTATATTTTTTGTTATTAGATCACATAACATTTTAAGATGTCATATGGTCATGTTACAACGTGCCCCTCACATGTTACAATGTACCCCACCTATGGGGCATGTTGTCACATTTTACTTCCATTCTTTTGAGGTACATAACGAAAAACATAAATACATAAAAACACTGTATTTATGAAACAAAGTAACATATTTGTACGAGACAAGTGTGAAATTAATGTGGTTAAAAAATTATACTCTGAACCCCACGTAGATTTACACAAACTGAGAATGCCAAAAAATGTTAGGTTGTGCCCCACGCTCCCCTAAAAATATAAAAGAGTTTTTATAC
The DNA here is from genome assembly GCA_039654775.1 of Spinibarbus caldwelli. Taxonomy (NCBI): domain Eukaryota; kingdom Metazoa; phylum Chordata; class Actinopteri; order Cypriniformes; family Cyprinidae; genus Spinibarbus; species Spinibarbus caldwelli. The sequence goes on along the minus strand of CM077246.1, from coordinate 11,692,976 downwards.
AAAAGAGAATACAAATACAAAAGAGAACGTGTTGCCGCGAAATCCGATGTATGTTTAACAGCGGGTATGTCATTTAACAGAATTATCTGAACTTGTTCTCTTGAATGGAAGATTATACAATCTGTACATCCTATGACAAACCATTCTGGTCATAAATGAAATGAAGTTTTTGTTTGTTTGCTTCACTTTTTCTTTCTCTCCCAGATGTCACCTTTGTGGCTAGTGAGCAAAGGTAAAAGTAGATCTATGAGGCGGCAAAGAAATAAGAAATAAAAGGGAGGGAGAGAGAGAGAGAGAGAGAGAGAGAGAGAGAGAGAGAGAGAAAAGAGCGAGAGACTTCTTTGTGTTCTTAGACAAGCATCTGATTTGAACCACAGTTCAGGACCTCTTCCCGGAATACAAAGCACTCTTTTATGCACCTCAGACAAAGCAGCGGTCTCTTCAATGTGCACACAAAGCCTCCTCCACTCACTTTGTACACCTTTTGTTTGTTTTAAGTGCTATATTTTCCAATGTTAGCACACTGGTATGAGATACTGATGTTCATGGTGTCCACTCCTGCTTTCAATGAGGCCCTGTATTGTTTTCTTTACATCAAAAGAATTAAGTCATACAAAGTGGCACGGATAGGACAGTGTGCATGTGTCTATAAAAAGCAATATCACAGGAATTAAAAACACCCTTTTATATACTTCTGTTGTGGAAAAGGAGAGAGTAGAGAGAGAGATCATATGACGAGTAAGCAAGAAAAACACCCTGCTACTGCAAACCCAACAATCAAAAGATATCGACCGCTCTTGCTAATCAAGCCAGACCGAGTTTCCACAGAAAACATGATGTGTGTGCGGGTTTGGATGTGTATTTAGCTTCTACTTCCTGATTAGGCACATTTGCTCATTTCCCGAAAAGCCTTGAAATTAATGAACAAACAAGTGACCAGCGAAACCTCAATGATAATTAGCACAATTATGAAGCGACTCCCTACAGCTCTCATATGCCAGAGACTTACAGTCGTGTTTATGTGCAAATTATGAGCTGTGTGATTTATTGGCTAATGTCTCCAAAGCCTCCAGTGGGTTTACTGGAAGTGATGTTATTGGCTTCATATTTTCAAGAGGTTCTAATTTGCTAAAGGGAAATTATGAAACTCAGTCCTGTTCATTTTAGAGCGTTTGGTTAGAAAACAAGATGCCGTCATTTGAAGTACAGATGGTAAACCCACATGCCAGAACTCAAACTTCCTCCTAGAGTCTGGCAAGCCCAGAACTTCAAAAAGTTACAGGGTCACCTCATCAGGGAAGAGGGATATTTTTGATCATGGTGACTGACAGGAAGACATAATGCCCTACGTCCCAGAATACAGAGTGTAAGCCAAGAATTAAGAATAGTTTTACTTGCAAAAATGGAGAAAATTCTGTGATAAACATCCTGGTTTACACTACCGTTGCAAAGTTTGAAGTCAGTAAGATTTTTAAAAAGTTTTTGAAAGAATTCTACCTACCTACTTACCTATCTATCTCTCTCTGTCTGTCTATCTATCTATCTATCTATCTATCTATCTATCTATCTATCTATCTATCATATTCGTAATCTAATCTGTTATCTATTATAATTCTTTGATGAATACCCATTTCAAAAGAAAAAAAAAGACTTTACTGTCATTTTGATCAAAATTATGCATCTTTAAGAATAAAAAATGATTACTTTTGTCTTACTGACTGCAAACTTCTGAACAGTAGTGTATTACTGCTTTTTTTCTGAGACCAAATTGTAGTCGAATCAAGCAGCAGCAGCAGTTTTGGAAGGAACACAGAGTCTTACTAATGATTTGATCTGATGCAACCAACAGGAATATTTCAGCTGTGAATGGATCAGGATACACAAATCAACTCTGAGAAAAAAAAGAGAACACATTGACGTCAATTAGAAGCATTAAAATGCATCAACACACCATGCTCATCTACACACAGGGGCGCCGTTAGCAATTTTGGGCCCTATGAAAGAATATGAGATTGGGCCCCCTACCTCACCAAACATACACTATATTGCCCAAAGTATTGGGACACCCCCTTCTAATGAACAGGTTTGACTACTTTAGTAATTTCCATGAGTGCAAATCTTAATGTTTAAGCATATAATGATATTCTAGGGAATTGTGTGCTTCTAATTTTATACCAATAGTTTGGACAGGACCCTTTTCTATTCTAACACAACAATGTCTCTGTGTATAAGGCAAGGTTAAAAAAAAAAAAAAGAAAAAGATTGATTTAGTCAGTGTGGAAGAACTTGACTGGTCTGCATAAAGCCAAGTCCTAATCCAAGCTGAACATCTCTGGTGTGACTTTAAATGCAGATCTTGAGCCAAAAACTCATCACCAAACACCAATGACTTGTACATACACTAAATGGACAAAAGTATCGGGACACCTCCTTCTTTAGAACAGAAAAAGGCACTTCCAACTGTGGCAACAAAGATGGTAACATAATTCATGTATTTAAAAACTGTATTTCCATCTTTGTTGCCACAGTTTTGGAAGTGTCTAAAATGATTGTACACATATGTACAAGTCACTGGTGTTTGGCATTGTCATGTTAGAATAGAAAAGGGTCCTGTCCAAACTATTGGTATAAAATTAAAAGCACACAATTCCCTAGAATATCATTATATGCTTAAACATTAAGATTTGCACTCATGGAAATTACTAAAGTAGTCAAACCTGCTCATTAGAAGGGGATGTCCCAATACTTTTGGCAATATAGTGTACAAGCCAACCTAGCTATTCAAAATCTTTGTCTGTAATTTAAGTAATGTTGACCTATTACTTTTTTATTGTTTTTGACCATTAGGTATCAGTAACATAATTCATTCAGAACCTGTTCTGTGGACATAGACTTTCTGTACCACACTATTCTGCAGATATGGAATGAGTTTGACTACTTAATCAGTTATATTAATAGAAATGCTTCCCTGGGGCAAACTAAAAAATCCTAAAATAATAAATAGGATACCCCATAACATCAGCATTTCCAGCAGTATCCAACATTTCTCAATCATGATCTTACTCAGCTAAATGTGATTATTAGCTTAACCGCTGCATTCCTTGTTTGCTAGCTACCTATGCACATACAGCATACAATGTTAAAAATGTTCTACATTATGAACCTTAACCCAAAAACCTTTAGCTTCATACACTGTAGATAATTGTGACCCTGTCTGTGGAAACCCAGCTAAAGTATTAAACAAAAAAAAAAAAAAAACACTGGATGAGTAATTTACTCCTTGATTTGCTTAATAAAAGCCTCCTTTGAGATCGTTTTGATAGACATGTTTATTGTGTATTATTTTCAACGTGTTTATTGCTAAGTTTAATGTGGCAAAATAGAAGCGCAGCCGTAAGAATTCACGTACAGTGTATCTGGTTGCCATGACAACCTCACGCACTTCCTCCTGCTGCTCTTGTAATCAGAGTGAATTTGTAGATTTTCTATAGCAAAACTAAAATGTGTTTAAAAGTGCGACTGACCAAATCGTCCGGCTCGGTTTGCCCCCCTCGAACTCGAAGACATAATTTGACAGTTTACCATCTGATCTCACTCAGTGACTCTAGACCTAGGATGGGACGAAACCATGCAGTGAATGGGGGGAGATCATTTCGCCAGAGATGCAGAAATAAGCCATAATTTTGTTTTATTTGTAACTCTTTGGCAGATACATTTATAATTTCTATTACATTACTACTACTACTGTTACTACTAATAAAACAGATCTCTGGGGGCCCCAAAAGTGTGTGGGCCCTTAGAATCGTCCTAACTTTTCCCCCCTTAGCGGCGCCCCTGTCTACACACAAACATATACGCCTTCATTGATATTCAGTCAATGCAATAGTGTGAATTCACACTCTGAGGGGAGGTGCCATTGAGATGTATCTGACCAACCCTATAGGAAAATAACTCACTGAATATTATTATTTCCTCCGTTTTTGTCTGTTTTTGTGTCCGACAAATAAACTCAAAGGAATGCTGGTCAGGACAATAGCCACAGCTGGCCAGGACATCGGCCATTGTTTGGTCTGTTTGGGCAATGACACTGTTTTATAAATCAGTATGACTTAACAGGAAAAACATGTGAATACCAACTAGACAGATCGAATTTCCCCTTCCTTGCACGAACAATGGCACAACCTTCTCATAGCTATCTTAATTAGCGATACAAATCAGTTAATTGTGAAAGAACCCTTGATATTAGCTGCTGGTGATGACTACTATTTGTGTATTCCTTCAGATGAATGCTGTCCATGTTTATTTAGATGCAACAGTATAAATATGGGAGCGTCTCTGATCTCATTTAACTTCTATTTCATTATAATGCAACTTTTCTCCTCCCTACGTGTTTATTTATTTCTCATTCATTCGCTTGTTTATTTCACTCTTGCTTTGTTTAGAGCACTGCATGCCTTGTGTCCTTTAGCAGTGAAGCTCACACAAATCTTTCTTTTTTGCCACATCCCTTTTTTCTAGAGAGGTAAGTACAAAGTTCCACAATAAACAATGAAAAAATTTATCTTATTCAAAAAAGCATTTTCACCACTTCAACTAATGCTTAAATAGGAAACCGCTTAAAAAGACACAAGAATGTTAGCTTTTTGGATGTTCTTTTTCAAAAGTCACATTTCTGGAATAATATTTCAGCTATGGATTAGCATTTGTGAGTGTTTGCCAGATCCAAAAGCTTAATTTATTCTATCAAAGATGGCCAAGGTATTGGTACTGTTTGAAAGATCTTTGATCTTGAATATGCAAGTACACCTCTGAGGTGCAGATCAATACCCCTCTCTTCCTATTCCGTCCTCCCAGCATCCCTCTTTCCCAGTCTCTCGTCGTTTTTCATTGAACAGCAAGCTCTTTCATACTGGCGCTGCCCATTAGGATTCAAGTGTGGTGTTCAGGCAAGCTCTCCGACTTAAACAAATGACCGAGTCTCTCCGTCATTTCCATGTCTTACTGTCGGACTCTATTTTTCTGCCATCCATGGAGGCTGTTACACATAAATGGCTCGGGTCGCCCAAAGAACAGTTCACGACTGGTTGAACTTGTAAAGGTGATGTCTGATGTTTGCACATGATTGGTGTGTTTACACACTCTGTGTGTGCTGGCTATCACATATACACACATGCAAACACACAGCGAACTCTGGCATGCAAAGACAAAACAATGCAAATGCACAGTGTGTCTATGCAAAGAACCCATCACATGAGCCTTTGTTTCCAAATTACATCATAACACACATGCACACATATGATGAGTGAATGGCATATGAGTGTGTTCACGATAAAGGCAAAGCTTAATAATTTCTTAATCATTTACAAAAAAAAAAAAAAAAAAGTAGTTAATATTAAATTACCATTTTTGGTACCACGTTATATTAGTATTAGGCCTTAACTACTATGTAATTACATTTAAATTAATCATTTGATACAATGCACTTATTGTGTACATGCATGCTTTTACATTGCACTTATATTTATTTATATATATATATATATATATATATATATATATATATATATATATATATATATATATATATATCTGCATGCAATGAAATCTGTAATAAATTTCTCTTACATCTGTGGGTGGGTCCCTTAAACCTACCCAAACCACCAAACCTGTCCCTAACCTTACTCATATCCCACCTCAATAGCAGCAAAATTGTTTTGCAATACAATATGAACACAATAAGTACATTGTACTTATTTATTTTTTTGATGTAAGTACATAGTAGTTAAGGCCACCTAATATAAAGCAGGACCCAATTTTATATTAATAATTTAACTGTTCATCATGTAATCAAGTCATTTTATGTATGAATAAATTAATAGATATGAAAAAAAAAGAAAAAAAAAAAGATTGTCACGTCATTGACCCAAACCCTAATTATTTATAGTTGACGTCAGCAGCCAGGCAGTGTCTGTAAATGTTCACCAGAGGAACATCAACTTCAAAAATAAAACCAGGAACCGGCCCGAGTAACAATGGATGAGTTCTACCACGAGCATCCAGGGAGGAAGACAAAAATGTGTGTGTGTATGCATTTGTGTGCTTGCATATGTTTTTGCATGTACATGCGTGCATGTTATTGTTGATAAGAGGAAGTTGAGTGAGGTGTGGCTTCTGACTGAGCTTGTAGCGCTGGTTGACTGAAGATATGGAAAGACCGCATTGTAGTGCACTTCAAAGCTTGCGTTCTCATATCGGACTTGTGCATTAGCACGTTCTCAACCGGCCCACAGGGACTCAACTAGTTGTGCATATATATTTGAAATTAGCGTAACTATGACTAAACGCTTAAGCGTTAAAGTGGCCGTAGTTGCTATCAAGCGAGTCCAACATCACATATGGCGTGGTACTCGAGTCTCCCTCCTGGGCTCATTGTTTGGCCTAGTTCTCTGTGGTCAGCCCAGATGGAAGGGTCTTTATTTTGGCTCTTTCAGTCGATCACAGCACACAATAGGACGACTGGTCACTTTTCTTACGTTCCACTAAAACGTTTCTTTACAAATAAGAGACTCTGATCAGTCTGCCAAAGACAATAGAGGACAAATAAGGAAGATCATAGCACCATTCCATTTCTGTCCTGTTTGAGTTTGTTTGTGAGCATGTGTTTGTTTGCATTAGGCCACTGGCCCATTTTGAGTGTGAGCGCTACAACAGCAATGTTAATGGTCACAACACATGGCATGCAGAGCAGGCTGGAATTTAGGGGCCGAGGGCTGTGCCGTATAAACAAAATTCATCCAAAGAGATAGAGAGAGAGAGAGAGAGAGAGAGAGAGAGAGAGAGAGAGAAAGGACACAAAAAGAGAGAGACAGAGTGAAACTGAGTGAGTGATGACCCCCAATCAAAACGGAGAGCCGCAGCTCTATCTCTCCAAGCAAGCGTCACGTTTCTGGCACGAAGGCCAGAGGAGATGGAAACATAAGAGGGATGGGGCAGGGGAAATTGGAGACTTAACAGCAGTGAAAGCCCATTATCATGCTGTGGCAGGGCTGAAAAAATGGACAAAAAATAATAACATAATAAATGAAGACAAACAAATAGGAAGGCAGGAAATAGAAAGCAAGCAGAACTGGCAGGGGCATCTTGGCTTCTCTCTAGAACCCATCTGCATTTCTTTACAATCATAAAAGAACTCCAGTGCAGCATTTATCAGCCTGATACAGCCTCTGGAAAGAGGGGAATTAAAGAGCCAAAATGAGATATGGGGAGATAAAGATGCTATGTGCGCAACGGCTACCATTTGCTGCGAGATGCCCCCGAGGGGAGCAGGTTGTGATGGAGAGCCACAAATTTACACTTCGAATGTTTTCCGAGTAAGTAAAACAACAGCCGTATCTAGCGCGAGACAGGTTCAACCAGCCGTTCTGTTCCAACGCATGCTGGGAGTGAAGTCGAACGGGAATGATTCAAGCCCTGGACTCGTGCCAGCTCCGATACCTCGACTGTTTCCTGCGGCGCGGGCTCTGGGTGACCCCTGTGGCGGGCGTGTTAGAACATGCATGGAGATGGTTTCAGAGAGGTTAGTGTCGGAAAAGAATGATATTGTCAACACAGGTTGTCATGGCTTTTGAATGGCAATAAGCAGAAAATACATTGGGTTAATGGGTTAAACAGTGAGAGGGTGCGCCAGTGTGAGTTTAGCACCGGTTTCTTATGTCAATGTCCATTACAGATGTCAATCAAATAAATTATTCAAACCAGGCCTGTGCACCAGTCAGAATTCAATTGAAAATGCCCTTATAATTCCAATTCAATTTGAATTGAGACAGCAAACAAGCTGCAAATTTGCGATTTGCATTTGAATGAAAAGTATTTTTAAGCAAAAAAAAAAAAAAAAAAGCAAAATAGCTAATTGAAATTCAATATAATTAATTAATTGATTAACAGAAACACAGATTTGATCAATAAAAACCTAAATCATGGCTTACAAATCAGGAAATCCCTCTTCCTTTAATTCCAGTTCAACTTCCTGTGAGTGTGGCCAATTCAATTCAAATTCATTCTCATGAACTGAAAGGGAGCCAATTCCTCAATTCAGAATTTTCCAAAGCCCTGATTCAAACAAATAGCAAAAAGCCACAAAGCAAAATCGACAGTGTAGGAGTGTCTTTCTTCCTCTCCCAGGCTCCTGTCAGCCTGTGGGAGAGGAGCGTGTTGACAAGCGCAACCCCTGTCTTTGTCCCTGTTTGTTTGTGTGTAAACAACGGCAAGGGCAGAGACACCAAAACACCAGGAACTCCAAACAAATGACCCAAATGAAGAGCTCACTTGCCAGCGTTAAAGGGACAGAGTTCACTACGCATCTGTCTGCTAACAAGCACCCTACCGGAGAGCCTTTTGTGCTCCATTTGCGACCTCACTGGCCTGAGAATGAAGAGAGGGGACCGACCCAGGGTGGCTTACAACAAGCAACTGCCAGATCAGGAAACAACCTTTAAGCTAGATGCAATCATTTGTTTGCTTCAGACTTAATCAAACAGGGTGGAGACCGCAGTCTCTTTGAGATGCTTTCAGAAGCATTGGCAAACTTCAGCTACCACTACATTATGATACCCAGGGGCTCCTCCATATCAAAGCAGCAATTTAAGAGTGCATTTATCCACACAAGCCCTTACAGTTCTATTTCTCAAGACAGCTTTTCTGTCCGGGCAGAATGAATATGTCTGCGTAAAGTTAAACTTTTCTATTGTATCTAATGCAAATTTGCAAACCGATAATTCCATTTTGGCACATTCAACTGACAACATGGTCAGTATTTTCCATATCAGAGGACCAAAAATAAAGAGAGATAAACATCAGTCTTTCTGAGTGGATCAATCGTTTACCTTGTCATTATTATTCGGTTTGCATATCAAATGTGTTTACATAAAAATAACAGACTTGCGGGAATGAAAACAATTCTCTTGTCAGCCTGAATATTTTCTTGTTGAAGTCTGGCCTTCGCTAAACGGGCTGTTCAATCTCAATACATCTCCTAAATGTGGCGTGACAATTTGGGCATAATTATGTGGCTAATACGTTATTAACAGAGACATGGTAATGTCTTTGGACGCCGTGAGGTGTTATCTCCAATTACCTTCATTTGGGCTTTGTAAAACGATCAGGTAAAGTGTGAAATAAGAGAATCAGATAAGAGGGAGGGTTTGCAGGTGGAAATGTAAATATGCGTTCGATCGAGGTCGTAATGTCGAGGATATTTCATTAAGCTCGCCCGCTGCCTGCTCTGATAGCCGGGATTGGATGAGAGGGGAGGGAGGAGAGGCTGGGACTGAATGGGTGGAGCAGAAAGAAGGAAAAAAACACACACAACCCGAGTTGAGACAAGATTGAATTGGAATATGAATTGCAATGATGTATCTAGATTAAGGTTTTGTCTTCACAAACTTTGCTTTTCTACTTTAAAGTTACATGAAGTTCATATGAATTCTACTTCACATTCAATATTAAATTGATATTCTGCATTCTGTTTCATACCTCAATTCAAATGTAGGTATTCAGGCAGCCAAAATGCCTGTTTAAAATACAGAAAAATCCTTTTTGGAGGCTTTTTGTCACTTTAACTAATAGAAAAAGGATTAAACAAAAATAATTTGTAATATGGGATGAGGACAGGTCCGATTTCAAACCTAAATTTCTTATTTAAGCACCAAAGCACATGCTCTAACCACTATGTCACAGCTCTGATTTCCTCCTGCTTTCTACAGGCAGTAATAGGGAATAAAGCGCAAGTGTTTAGTCAATTTACACCGTTGTGTTTTGACACATTCACAAACACACATACACTTTTTTGTACGGCGGAACAAAGTGACCAGCGCTGCATAATAAGGATATCAGCTTGATTAAAACATGCCTGAGGCACTTTCACATTTGTCATAGTTAGATTAAATTCACTTTGAGGCTTTTATATTTGGCTCCTTGATTTTCTCTCTTCCATACACACACACACACACACACACACACTTTGTCAGGCACCAGTGGCCAGCGGTCAGGGAGAGAGGATGCATTGCGGACATCATCTCGTTCATCATGAGTTGGACAGGGGGCAGTAGAGTTGACAGAGTTGTTCCATCGGTCACAGCAAAGGTACACACACACACACACACACACACACACACACACACACACATACTACCACACACTCTCACCGGAGATAGATCAGGTTGAGGTCCAGTGAACACTGTTTATCCACTTTCAACACGGACGCACACTTGCATCTTTTAAAGAAAGATCTTTCTTTCACCATAAATTTTGTGCAATAAGTCACACATGCTAACAAACACACATCCCCAATGTGAGACATTCACTAGAGACAAACACACACACACACACAGACACACAATTGTTCCAGGGGCCATTGTATTGTTGGCTCAGACAGGGCCTGTTTCTGGAGGAGATGGTTACCTTGGTGTTGGGTGACAGCGGATCAATCTGTAATCTGTGTCTGTTATTGATGACGGAGTGTGAAAGAGAGATAGTGGAGCTCAATTCCACCACCTTTCATCTCACTGTTGTTTCTGAACTGATTCTGCTTGATTCTTGATGTAATACACATTCTGCATAGAATTCCACAGCACAGTTGACAACTGAATGAGAGATTAACCTGCTGAAAAGACTAGTAAAGGTGGTCCGATTTCTTTTCTCGGAACGATGATAGGACTTAAAAGTTCTGCAAAAAAAGTATATATATAGTAATACTCACTTAAAGTGAAAGAAATTTCTGAGAAAAAATATTTAAGGTGAACTCAACTCCCCCACTGTTCAGTAAGGCTCTCTGATGAACTCTGCCAGTAAACGCAGAAGAAAGAATGAGGGTGGAGGCCTTGCACGTATAATAATATTAGACAGAGACACAGTGGCTATAAGGCCAGCCAGTTTCTACTCTCTCTCTCTCTCTCTCTCTCTCTCTCTCTCTCTCTCTCTCTCTCTCTCTCTCTCTCTCGGATTCTGTTGCCTTTTATCATTTAAAGGAATATTCTAGGTTATTTAGAAATCAACATTTATGGATAGTATCTATGGCATGCTGTGAATGCACTTGAATGAAATTTAGCTAGCAATTTAGCAGGCTAGCACATGGCACCTCAGTCCAGGTCACATTTCACCCTCAATAAAAAAACAAAAAAAAACAAAACAATACCATTAAACACATTTCTCGCAAATTTGATTAACTATTATGTATTCTGAATGTAATTTTCAGTGATAATTGTCATTGGATTGTCATTACTGGATTACTGAAATACAGTTTTTGATCACACTTTATTTTAAGGTCCAATTCTTACTATTAACAAACCATTTTTGGCTCATAATTTGCTGCTTATTAATAGTTTGTAAGGTAGTTGTTAGGTTTAAGTATTGGGTAGGATTATGGGATGCAGAATATGGCCATGCAGAATATGTGCTCTAGAAGCACTAATAAACAGCCAATATGTAACCCTGGACGACAAAACCAGTCATTCATTCATTCATTCATTCATTCATTCATTCATTCATTCATTAATTGAGATCTATACATCAACTGAATGCTGAATTAATAAGCTTTCCATTGATGTATGGTTTGACAATATTTGGCTGAGATTCAACTATTTGAAAATCTGGAATATGAGGGAGCAAAATAAATCTAAATATTGAGAAAATCGCCTTTAAAGTTGTTCAAATGAAGTTCTTATTAATGCATATTACTAATCAAAAATTGAGTTTTGATATATTTATGCTGAAAAATTTACAAAATATCTTCATAGAACATGATCGTTTCTTAATATCCTAATTATTTTTGGCATAAAAGATTGTTGTTTGGCAGTGTATTGTTGGCTATTGCTACAAATATACCCGTGCTACTTAAGACTGGTTTTGTGGTCCAGAGTCATATATGTTAACAATATGCATCCTAATAAGCAGCTGGTTAATACTAAGAATGGGTTCCTATACTAAAGTGTTACCCAGTTATATAAAATGTGCAAATATAAAATGTCTTAAAATCATGTGCAAAATTCAATACTGTGTGCTTAATTATCCTTTACAAAATATTATTTGATTTTGAAGAGAAATGTGACATGCTGGTAACACATTTCATGATTCACGTTGCAGGAATCACTTTCAAAGGCTTTCTGTGAAAAGCACAGCTGTTTCCTATGTTTCACTATGCTGTTCTGCCTTTTACAATGCTGCGTCTTTCTACTATGCTAAAGCGAGTTAAGATACCACGAGTATGTATATGTGTGTGCGTAAGGGTTTGTGCCTGCAGCAGTGATTGACAGCTCAGTGCTCTGATTAATGTGACTGGGCTCTGCGCTGGAGAGAAAGGGAGAGAGAGAGAGAGCTCCCATTCCAGCTCTCAGCCACGTATAACGCTGAGAGCAAGATAGAGAGGAGAGATCATGAAAGCAGCGAAAGAGGGACTGAGGGACAGAGAAACTGGGGAATTCTCTCTCCTATTCATCAAAAACACTTTTAATTATACCATATTGCCTCTTCTAGATTACTCCCATTTACTCCCTAGATTTAGATGCAAGGCTGCACGGAGTGGCTCTGAATCTAAAATAGCAATCTGCTACTCTCTTCCTCTCATTTTCATTTTATCTCTGTCTTTCTCTCTCCCTCTCGATGACACTTCAGTATGTCTGTCTTTAGCATTCTGGTGTAAGAGTCGTCAGGAGCAGGTCGAAATCATTATTCAGGACAGAAATGCAATGTGGCCTCTCTCACTCTTTCTCGCTCTTTCATCTCGCTGTGTGCTGCGGTGGAATTGAAACAGAGCAGACAAAATATGCTAATCAAATGTCAGCATTAAACATACATGATGGCTAACTTTATAAAAAAAAAAAAAAAAGAAGGAAGGAACTTATCTATTATCATGATGGCAACAGGAGCAGACAGGAATATTGATCATTTCTGTGGAGTGTGTGTGTGTGTACGACACATTTACGTGGGTCAAGTAGTTAAAGTCGAACTTCAATTAACTTCACATAGCTGTGCATTGCATCATTACTTAGCGGGAATTTAGCTGGTTGATGATTGCCGACGCACCCACCATTCCACACACATCCTAACGCAGACACAAAGGGATTTTTTTCCTCACAAAGTTACGCTCACACATTCCATCTGCCTTTATACTAGGAACAAAGACGAAGAAGGAAAATACAAAGAGGCAAAGAATTCTCCTTAATTAAAGTTTCCAATCTGTAAATCGATTAAATTAAATTCTGTAACAAAAGAGGGGAGAGACTGCACTATGCACAAGCCCACACAAACAGCCAGCAGGTGGAGTGTGTGTGTGTGTGTGTGTGTACGGGCTCCTGCTGTAAGAAGATGTGTGTTTGGTTGAGATTAAACACTAAGTTTAGCAGGGTAGGACATTAACTTTGCTTTAGGCCCGCTTTCCGTATGCAGTGGGAGGAAGGGAAACTTCCAGACACAAACAAAATGACAATATTTCACTGCTGGACCTTCATCGAATTGTTAACTAAGGCGTTAAATATTTACTTTGTTGTGGGAACCAGTGTTGGGCAGTACTAAATGTGGAAAGTGATGTAAACAGTAGACGTGACAACACATTCTTTGTCCTAATATGAATGAGTTATTTTGGTTCATTAATTGATATGAGGTGCTGAGAAGTCTGAATCATGGTAGCCAACTGGTTAATTCAGTTCATGTAAATTAATGGGTTCAGAAAACAATTCACCGATTGATACAAAGTGCTAGGAAGTATGATTTGTTTTAGTGAATTGCATAATTTGGTTCAAAATGAATATGTTGTGAAAAAAAAAAAAAATATTGGCTTGGATGAGGTGTTGGGAAGTATGATTCATTTTAGTGAACCAGTTCATTATGTTCATGTAAATGAATCTGTTCAAAAGACATTATGCTGATTGATGTGGCGCTGGGAAGTCTGATTCATTTTAATTAACTGGTTCATGTAAATGATGAATGAATGAATGAATGATTGATTCATCTGAGTCCCGGCACATAAGTGTTTTTTTTTTTTTTTTTTTTTTTTTTTTTTAAGTAATATATTTGTTTAACTATTACCATATTATTGGTTTCGACTATAGGTTTATATTTAGGCTATTACATAAATTTGCAATACTAAATAGTGTAAATTTACCAATTTAAGATTCTAACTGTTTATGTACCAACAGCTGGTTGCAACAAATGTGTCAGAAACATAAATATAATGTAATTCCTAAATCATTTCAAAGGGCTTTCTTAAAAGGTTCCTTGCAACCCGGTCTAGGCCGATGACTTTAAATTTAAAAATTAATGATCATCTGACATTAAGATCTTTATTCAAAAAATACTGCCTCATTAAAATATCAATATAGTTGGCTACTTAGTAAAAGAACCTAAAACGTCCCTAACTATCTTTTCAAAACATAGTTTATCTACTTTAAATTATGATTAGCATTTTAGCTTGACAAGTTAGAGTATCAAAACAGCTTCCCCATAACTGGTGGGAATATATATTTGTATGTGTTTATTCGCATAAGCATAGGCAAGGAAAAAAAAAAAAAAAAACTGTGTATGATTATAATAGCATGTATAACTTGTCACATCTGGCTATAGTTTGTAAATATAGAATAAAGCAGCAATCTTGTAAGTAAACATCCATTAACGTGTGATATGCTCCTTTAAAGCATACCAGTCTTCTCGCTTTCTGCTGAAGGCCTGTTTTATCTTTGATTCACGAACAAAGATGAACTCTGTCCAAGACTGTGCCGTATTCCAGAATCAATATTTCCAAGTATGTGGGCTGCCAGTGTGTTTTTGTTTGTTTAAGCAAACCTACTTTATCAATATTATTCATCAGTGACGGCACTCTTGTGAGCTCACGGGCCTGGAATGATGGAGGAGAGGAGACAAGCAAAGAGGAAAAGAGAGGAGGAAAGTGATAAAATAAGCTAGTGGGTAAAATGATAGACAGGTGTGTTAGTTTTTGTGTGAGAATGTGTGTTTGTCCAAGCACATGTAAAATCTGATAAGCTTCCAAAAACAGCAGAATAGTATAAAAGGACATGAAGAGAGCAAACAGTGGTGATATTAAACACCTGGTCCACATTTTCAACCTCAAACACACACTCATTTCTGTCTGTTGGTTATACAGTCATGCCATGGGTGAATTGGGCTCTAATGGTTAACATATTTCACACGGAAGTAAAGTGCAGTCTGCCTCTACTAAATATATACACACCCACCCACTTTCCCATAAACCCCCGACCATATGCACAAACTCTGAAACCACCAGAACAACTCGTGCAAAATGTTTTTCTACTATTAGTTTCCCTGTGTACTTCTCTCTCACACAATAAATGGTCAGATCCCAAGATAATGTATTACTCTTAGGCCTATTTGATGCCAAAAGCCTTCTCAGAAACTTAGATTTTACATCTGCCTTCACCTGGACTTAGAAGAAAAGATACGGCATTTATAAATCAAACCCCTTTGGACTAAATCAACCCACGTCTGTGTTCTGATCAGACTGTTCTTTTGGTTTATTGAGCCTGTTCTGAGAACTTTGAGACAACAGTGAATCTTCTGAGTATAAATCCTATCACACAATGTCAAAAGAACAAGCAAATATAGCTTTATTTATAACCCTAAATCCTGTCTTAAGAGAGTAATTATCACCAAAAAACAAAAAAATTGTCATTGTTTACTGTGATACACTGTTCAGTAGTTTTTTTTGTTTTTTTTTTCAAATAAATTAATACTTTTATTTAGTGAGGATGCATTAAATTTAAAAAAGTGACCGTAAAGACGTATAATGTTACAAAATACAGTATATGATATAGTACATAATTTATTTCAAATAAATGCAGTTCTTTTGAACTTTCTATTCATCAAAGAATCTTTCACAATATTTCACAATGTTACTATTTTATTGTATTTTTAATAAAAAAAGTAGCCTTGGTGAGCATGAGACTTCTTTCAAAAACTGTTGAACAGTTCTTTCAAAAACTGTTGAACAACTTTTTCTATTTTCTGACCTGGATTTGTCTTTCTTTTTTAATATACACATATATATATATATATATATGAATGAATGAATGATGCATGTATATAGCGCTTTTATGTGTATTGCTGTACACCCAAAGCGCTTTACAATCATGTGGGGGGTCTCTCCTCACCCACCACCAGTATAATTATATATATATAATTGGTCCTTTTTGAAGCTTGAAAGCTATTTTTGATAATCAATAAACATCAGGAAGCATTTAATTTCTCAGAGAGCGCATTTGCATGTGTCGGTGTTAATTCATGAAAGAGAGGTGAGAGGCCAGCGAATGAAACCCTCCAGTGTTTGTCTGGTCCAGCGGGGTGTTAGTCAGTGTGATATTGTACAGCTGGGTAAGAAACAGGGAGTCTTTGTTTCAGGTAGTGTGCTGAACGCTCGTTAGCCTAATTAGCGCAGCGCCATGCTACTTTGCTTACAGGGCAGCCCTCAGTAATGAGGCCACAACCTCATTTCCTGTGGTGACGTCACACAAAGAAGGGACAACACACTTGTGTTTCACAAGTCTTAGCTTTCACACAAATCCAAGACAAACACACACACATTCGTAGCCACCATTTCAGTGCCTGCGGACGGGCTTTTGGCTAGCAGAGTCACATTTGGTACGCTCTGGTTGTTTCTTCAAGCAAACACACACATATACAACACACAGGCCCGAGAGGAATGTATCTCAAGAATAGCATTAGATGACTCAACATTTCCTGTTCAAAGACCCACAAAAAAGAGGACAGAGGCAAAGAGTCACCTTACCGGACAGGAAAGTAGACACTTCCATGAGATACTTCCCCACAGATTCAGTTACCAAACTTTAAATAACACCGAGACACAAATCCAGCCTGTGTGGGCATATTTGCAGGAAGATTACAAAACGGAAATGGTGTGCTCATGTCCTCTGGGCATTTACATTTATTTTAGAGCTCAGTCTCTAATGGGAAAAGCCGAGATTTTTTTTGTGCTCAAATGAAAAGTCTGTTGACTTTGGCTAATTTCCATCATTTAATTTTCAACCTATTTTCTCTGATCATTCCGCCTAATAAAAGAAAAGCAAAACAAAAATCTCCAGAGTGTGATGATGACACAGCCCGGCAGAGCCTTTCAAGAACATCTGCAGACGAGATCAATAAATCAAAGCCCTATTTTGTGTCTGATTACCAATGAACCAATTTAAACCAATTTAAACCAGACCAATGGTCAGTGTCCTATTTGAAACAACAGCTCAGAGGTGTTTGAGCGGCTCTAGAGGCTCGTAACTGTGGTATCATGGCTCGTGTCAATCAGAGGAAGGCATCAGGGACATCCCATGAATAATGCCTGAAGCGGCCGTCTGTCCTGTATAAAGCTTTTATGAGGTGGCTGGTCACTGAGACTCGCAGTGTGTAATTGACTCTTTACAGTCCTTTCTTAAAAAACTGCATGAACTAAAGAATTATTGGGAGAAGAGAGGGAAAGAGTCCGCCTCCTATTTTACAAGGTCAGTGATAACAGTTGTATGAGGAGAGTTATAAATGAGCCTACAGCGTCAGTGTAGGAGATCACATGGTGGAACATTCTAGAAGCCCCCTCATGCAAGGCAGGTGGAAAAAACTCAGCTTCTATATACATTATGCTCCTGATAAACTGATGCAGATTTTATTATTATTATTATTATTATTATTATTATTATTATTATTATTATTATTACTATTATTATTATTATAAAATATATTAAAGTCAAAAGAAGTTGTTTAAAATATTGCACAATATTAGTTTTTATTGTGTATAGAAATGCATCCTTGATAAGCATAAAAGACTTAATGTAAATCTTAGACTTATTGTAAATCTTCTGAATCTATGATATCCTTATGTGAAAAAAAACAGACCAAAATCATGTCTTTATTCACTGAAAACCACCTTTAGTTAGCTGTTAACCTGCAACTGGATCACTGAACTGAACAGAGAGCTGAACTTGAGAAATGGATGAGTCAGATTCATGAATGAATCATTCAGACCAGTTTTCTGAACAGTGACAAGATCTGACACCAAAGATCAAATGATTCATTCAGGATACCAACCACTCATGAACTTGCATGCAAAATACGTTCAACACACAAAGCTTGAATGCCTCAATCCCACAGAAAACATTTTGGGTGAACTATTTCTTTAAATAACAATTTCTAATAAGTATAGGCTATACCTTGGAGGATCTCATGTTCTTGGTTGTCCTTCCCTGACAACAGGCCTGTATGGAGCTAAACACATACATGAGGAAGGTATATGAGGGGGGGAAATCTCCTTCAAAAGATCTGCGCATCTGACTCCAGAGGTGATTTGAGGTTCTTTCATAATCAGTGACTAAAATAGTCATTTTGCTCTTGCAAACACAGGGAAGGTGACGCCCTCATATCCTCCAAGATGATCTACATGTCTAGCCTGGGGGACTTGTAGCTACAAAAACTCTTCGAAGTGCTATGAAAGCTATGAGTGCACAAATACACATACTCTTGTCCCGTGAGGACCTGTGTGTGTGTGTGTGTGTGCGTGTGTGTGTGTGTGTAAGAGAGAGAGAAAGTGTGTGTGATTTTCTCTGTCATTTATTCTATAAATGCACAGATGAAAGGCCTGAGAACAGAGTGCATCTGCTGCAGCTGGAATCATGAGAACATTAGTGTGCATATGCGCATGTTTGTGAGTGCAAGTGGTGAATTGTAAAGTTGCTGTGTGTGTGTGTGTGTGTGTGTGTGTGTGTGTGTGTGTATACATATACATATATAAATGCGTGTGTTACAAGATGGTATCTGTGTGCACTCATGTGTGTGTGGCGAGAAAGAACATTTTTTTGGGCTGAATGGACCTCGCTGTCCCCTGTGCCCGACAGAGAGATGGATGTTTTGAACAGGATCCAGGCAAGAGATATGAAGTCTCCTAACATACAATACGAGATAGATAGATGGTAGTGAATGTTTATGTTTGTAGGATTTGACGTAGCGGGTGTGCAAAAAAAGGAGGGAAATCGGCTAAAGGTGCAAAGGAAATAGTAGGCGATTATAAGAGTGAAGGGCCTTATGGAGCGTGCAGTTAACTGTGGTGCACTATAAGTAGTTAGGAGAGAAAGATAGGGAACTGTGAGCGCATTGCTCGCTGGTTTATTTTGAATGTAGGGCACCTCATATCGCAGGCCGTTATAGAAAATTCCAGAGTCAGCGAATCCTGCTGCGAACAGAGATGATGTTTTATGTGAGCTGTAAAGGCTCAATGAAAGTTCTTCCATAACTGGAAGAGGTGGATGGGAAAAAAAGAAGCCATTTAATGAGCCTGTTTAATCTATCCATGAAAAACATAAAGCAAATAGCCAGCTTAATTTGCCACCATCTTTTATGGTAATGTTCTTCGCAAGAAGAAGAAGAAGAAGAAGAAGAAGAAAAAAAACTTTTTTTTTTTTTTTTTTGCAAGAATTGACAATATGCATTTCAGAATGCCAAGAATTCCAACTTTCTTCCTAAAACATTCCGAAGGCTTCAAGTGGAAATGAAAGGTATGTCACTATGACAACTGGAGTAAGATGTGCCCCCTCAGACAGTTACTTAACAGCCCTACCTATCAATAAGAGAGTGATTGAGGGTAAGCAATAAGAGGGTACTTGAAAAATGATGAAAAGGGTACTTGAAATGTGATATAAATATAAGATGAAAAACTTAAACTTTTTTTGTTTTGTTTTTTTCAGTTAGCTGCCTGGGCAACATTTCTAATTGTCATTGAAGTTCTGAACTTACTAAAACTGAAATAAAAATAAAGCTGAATTTAAAAATAATAAAAAAGGCTCATAAAAATTAGAAAAGTGTATGCAATTACTAAAATTAAACTAAAAACTAAAATTAAAATGATAGCTGAATTCAAAATATTACAAATACTATCATAGTATATAACCTAAAGTAACGGTGGACTTCGAAAAAGGATGCAAAAGCACCATATAAATCTGAAAATTCCAACCTTCTTTCTGAAACATTCCAACAGCTTCCAGAGGAAATGAAAAGTATGTCACTATGACAACCAGAGTAAGATGTGCCCTCTCAGACAGTTACTCTACGACCCTTCCTGACAATAAGAGAGTGCTGTAATACACAAGCAAGGTCTGGATTATATATTAAAAACCATGCACTGTGGCAGCTTTCCTCCAGAGGACACTGCACTTTAAATGTCCTACTGGAGAACTGAATGTGGAACGACCCTCTACCTTGGCCTGTTCAAATCCGATCCGCCCACTCATGCCTGCACTATCCAATCAATGCCTCAATGGCAACAACAAATTGCCTATTCATAGGCCACCGATTTCCCAATCACGGTTCCAAAGCAGCTTCATTTAGAGATGTTACCATGGTAGAGGCACACACACACGTTAGCACAGTTATGCATGACCCGGGTCGTCTTTCTTCAACTGTTTACTGTTATGCAATGAGGACCCAGTGTGATTTAACAGCTAAAGCCCACCTCATCCTTTATTCAGAAGGGTGGTTGCTTCTCTTCCGCTTTCCCTCTGTCTGTTGATTTATTTATTTATACTGTTCTTTTTTTATTTCTCATGGTCTTTTTTTTTTTTTTTTTTTTTTTTCACCCAGCACATTTCGTAATCCCACGCAGAGTGAAATGTCCAATTTGATGGCGTTTTTATGGTTTGGCATGACAGGTACTGAATGTATTTCGACTGATGATTTGACAAGTGTCATTTACACTAACCCCTCAGACAAAAAAAAAAAAATAGAAAGTCTAAACTGGTTTAAGCTGGTCTCCCAGCATGGCTTGACCAGTGTCTACAATCCCCCAAACCCCCACCCACCCCAAAAGAGACCAGATAAAGGCAGATAATTTGCAAAGAATCATCAGCTGGTTTCAGCAGGTCAAGTTTGCTGGTTTTAGAGTACTTATCAGACTAGGGAAACAGCTAGACCATATTATGGTTTTAAACTTTTTTTTTTTTTTTTTTCAACAGGGATAACCTTTAAAAATTCTCACGACACAGTCTAACTCTACTCTCACAGTTCAGTGAGTCATTGAAGCTGGTCTTTTCACCTTTAACTCAATCTTTAGAGTATTTATACATATAGAGGAAAGGAGAGTGTAAAGGAGGAGGATATACTTCCTGACTCTATCTGTATCCTGTTCGTCTTGCAGGCCTCTATCTCCTGAAGAAGCACTAAAGGGACTAAAATATGTTTCTGCCCAAACAACACTAAAGATTCACAGCTGCTGAGCCAGAAAAAAGTGCCTCTACATACAGTCTTCTGTTCTGTTCACTCACCGGAGAGACTTCAGGCCAGTACAGAGCCCAAACGTGTTAAAATAAAGAGAAAGAGAGAAGAAATATTGCACCTTTAAGGTGAAATAGTGTTGTTTTGGACTGGCATGGTGGCAGTAAGAACAGGTATGGCACACACACACACACACACACACACACAAAGGAGCCTGCAGATGGTTTGCCTCCCTGTAAAGAGACAGAGCGTGCAAGCGTGAGAGAAACAGAGGCAGTCAGCCACACGGAGAATGAAAAAATTGAAAAATGAGCAACAGTTGACACCCCTTTGACTCCTTTTTAAATGAAAACTGAGTACAGAAGTTGTACGCTGTGCTGAGATTTGGTACGGATCCTGACAGCTAAGCGTTCACTAAAAGGTTTTCAAGCTTGCCAAGCAAGGTTTCCCTCACCTTCATTGTGCCACCTCGGGGACGTACCCTCTACAAACATTAAAAAAGCCACCAGAACAATGCAGCAAAATAAATTGCTTCACATCACAGGGTCTTATTGATGGCATAAACTTCCTAGTGCTTTTCTTCACCCTCTGCTTTGTCACTATTTATTCTGCAATTTATTTGACTTGTGTGCATATGTTGTGTGTTTCTAGCCGTGCCTGAATTCTTCCTTACATCACCGAAACTTCCCGACAAGTACAACAAACAGCTTCTCAACACTTTACCTCGTTAATCAGTGACATATTTCATACATTCAGTGCAAAACAAGCCACAGGGGAGTTCGGTATGCCGTCTTGGCATACACTCTTAAAAAAAAAAAGGTTCTCAAATGGTTCTTTGGCAGGGCGTATGGTTCCATGAAGAACCTTCAATATCCAAAGAACCTTTCCATTGCACAAAAGGTTGTTTGTAGTACAGAAAGGTTCTTTATAGCACAGAAAGGTTCGTTGTAACACAGAAAGGTTTTTTAGACTATTTAATGGTTCTTCACACTCATCATGTAAATATTTTTTTGTTTCTGGAAAGTGAGATCAAGTGAGCTAAATTGTCCTGTCTGGCCCAGAACTCATTCCAGACTCATTTTCTATTAGTTGCAAGTTGCATTCAATTATAGTGTAATAAAAAGTATTAATTTTGAGTTATATAAATAGTGCTGTGGTGTTTATTAATTTAAAAAGACCAGTAGATCCTTTTATATCTATTATCTATTTTAATGCTGTTTTGCATGACTCAAAAAAAAATATTAGGCTAGTTATTTAAGTTTAGTATAAAAAATACTGCAGTCATGTTTTAAAATGAAATAAAAAGGCTGAGTGATACAAAATCTTAAAATATAAAAGTGCCACTTTGTCCCACTATCCATTTAGCACCTATGAATTGGTTGTAGAACTACAAAATGAGTTTCAAATTCGCGATTTAATAAAGATTTAATGTGATTTTAAGTTGTTTATGTAGTGTTCTAATTCTAGAGGTTTATTTATGCAAATGCTGCGTGACTTTGACGTGTCTTAATGGGCGTGCGCGCTGAATACTGAAGTCTCATTCAAAAAGCTGAGGGAGTTGCCATGGAAACGGGGCGATAACACTAACTGACAAACTGTAAATCTCCATCTCTCGCTGCTGTTTTCACTGCTTTCAGGTGAGTTTAGTCCTTAAAATCACACAAATATCACAAACAACTGTTCCAGACACTTTCTTACATCTAACTGACACGTTTCTGTTTAATATTTACTTCACAGAAAACTTCGAAAAAGTCTGTTAGCATCTCAACTGTTTTCAGGCAAGGTAAGCTAACTCTATAGCTTGAGCTCTTGTTTATGAGAGTGTGGGCTTTTAATCACATCTTTATGTGTAGATGAGAGGTTTTGATAGCTTTGCAAAGGGTTTGCTGTCAGTTTGTCAATGGTTTATTGAAAGTTGTCTAACTTATTTAGCCTAAAATAATGTGCTGTACTGTTAATCGGTGACGTCACTTACAAGGAGCGCGAATTAACTGAATCTAACGTTAGTTCAAAGGTGTTTTTATCTTTCATGGTAAACAAATATTGATAAAAAATGTTCTGTGGTTTCAGGAGTGATAATATAATCTCTCTACAACAGAAGAGAAACTCAAAAATTTCAAAGTTTCTGAAGGGAGCTGCTGACAGAAATACAGGAAACACAGGTGAGCTGAGAAAGCTCTTTAAATACATTCATATGCATTTTCTCACAACATATTTTCTTATATCACCATGCATCTGTTATATTACAGTTATTTCAGGAAGGTTTTGACATCCAAACCTGAGTGACACAAACCTAAAACATTAATGTTAATTCTGTTATTTTAAGAAACTGGTTTGACCTCCTGTCGGACAACATCTCTAAGGCGCTATGAACCATATGCTATGAACCATTTTTTTTTTTTTTTTTAAATTTATGTTTTTTTTTTTTATGTAAGTCTTCTGCTCACTGCATTTATTTGATTAAAATACAGTAAAAACAGAAATATTGTAAAATAATATTACAATTTAAAAGAACTCATAAATATTGTAAACTATTATTACAATTTAAAATAGCTCTTTTCTATGTGAATATATTTTAAAATGTAATTGATTGCTGTGATCAAAGCTGAATTTTCATTTCATTACTCCAGTCTTCAGTGTCACATGATCCTTCAGAAATCATTCTAACATACTGATTTGCAGCTCAAGAAACATTTCTGATTATCACCAATGTTGAAAACAGTTTTTGCTGCTTAACATTTTTATGGAAACAATACCATTCAAACAGATAAATTAATACTTTTATTAATAAAGGGTGCATTACATTTATCAGAAGTAACAGTGAAGACATTTATAATGTTGGAAAAGATTTTTATTTACTAAATTGTTTAATAAATTTAGTAAATGCTGTTCATTGTTCTTTCTATTCATCAATGAATCCTGAAAAAGGTATCACCATTTCCACAAAAAAAAAAAAAATGTTAAAAAGCAAAAACTGTTTTCAACTGTTTTAAGAATAAGAAATGTAAAATTCCTTTAAAAGAAAAAAAAAAACCAGCAAGTCAGCATATTAAAATGATTTCTGAAGGATCATGTGACACTGAAGACTAGAGTAATGATGCTGAAAATTCAGGAATAAATTACAATTTACAGTATATTAAAATAGACAACAGTTCTTTTAATTTGTAATGTTATTTTACAATATTACTATTTTCTCTGTATTCTTGATTAAATAAATGCAGACTTAGTGAGCAGAAGAGATTTTTATTTGTTTGTTTGTTTGTTTGTTTTAAAAACATTGTAATGTTTCTGAAATTTTGACAGGTACTGTATAACATTGTTACCTAGTGCTAATATTGCTTAAATACCATTAATTGGATGGATTTGTGGCCCAAGATGCTTGGATAGGCTTCAGCCCCCACGACCCTAGAGAGGATAAGTGGTTTGGAGAGTGAATAGATGGATGGATGAACTTCCAAAATTCTTTGACTTGCTTTGATTTTGTTTCTATTCTTACTGCTGTTCAACTTAAAAATACCTTTCCATTATCTTTGCTTGTCATTTTGCATCATTATACCTGTGCTAAACCTATGAAAATTAAGAAACTAATGAAAGTCTTTTTCTTTTTTATTTCTTTTTTGTTTTTGTTTTTTTGGTTACAGGATCCTATGTACCCAGCCTCAACCATTCATCAAAAGGACTGTGAAAGCGGGAACTCTTTGAACCAGTTTCCATGAAATGAAAAATGAAAATGGGCATACTAGTGGATGATGGGGGTACTGACATTAACCTGCTGTATTCACTGTATTACACACTAGGGATGGGCATTTTTGTAAGTTTTTCATTTCAAGTACTGGTGGTTTTGATTTTGTCTGGATGGCATGCTGTCCTAACACTAACTAGTCAGAGCTCAGGTACCACCCAAAATGCTGCCATAACCAATCAGAAAAAGAGAAATATATAAAGTCAGGTAATCATCGAGTACTCAGATATGACAGCGATGACTGATCATGAAAATGATGATTGCAGTGACTTTAAAAAATGATCAATCATTGTCAAGTCTGAGTACTCTAGTATTTGTGCACATCCCTATTAAACACATATACACAGTATTGAGGTATGATGTATACTGCATTGATGTATACTGTAAATGCAATAAACATTTTAATCATACATCTTGTCAAGTGTTGCTACTTCTGGATTTTCTTTTCTTTTTATTTTTCAAAATTATTTTATGAACAATCCTATTAAATAAAATTTATAGTATGATAAATGTAAGGACATTGATCTGGAAGAAATGGGGTCATAAAGAACCTATTCATCAGTGGTTCTTTGAAGAACCTTTAAAAAGGGTTCTTTGTAGTACCAGAAAAGGTGCTTTATGGCACCAAGAAAAGCACAGGTTCTTTAAAGAAGCTTTCACAAAATGGTTCTTCAGGAATGGTTCCTCTATGGCATCGCCGCAAAACCCCCTTTTTGGTTCTTCCTGGAACCTTTTTTTAAGAGTGTAGCGAGGATTCAATCGCCTAGGCAGCTGCGCTAAATTCTGAGCTTCCCAGTTGGGAGGATAAGAACAGGAAGGAACGGGATACAAACAGCGGACAAGACAAGTTGGGATTAAATACATTTGTTTTCCTCCTCGAGAAATGAGTATTGACGCAGGCAAGGAGGCAGGCGGGCAAGTAGGCAGACAGGCAGCAGCCCCTTTTCCTTCTCACACACGCACCATGCGTCGACAGCCAGGGTGAAAATTAATTACTCAAGAGGGGGTGTGTGTGAGCAGCTATCCAGGCAGCAGCAGGAGAGGATGTACGCCTGTGTGAGCACGTGCGTGTGTGTGTGTGTGAGTGTGTGGAGAAGATAGATGTGTAATATAGTGCTCGCCTTCAAAGCACACCACTTTACCTGACTTAAGATATCACACATGCATATTTATCTGACTACAGCATTAGTATTTATGCCACATACTTCTGCTTGCACTGGGCTATGTGCCATTTAAAGAGTCTCGAGCACTTTTTATCAAATACATTTTCTGTATCTCGCTGTGTTTATCGCAACGTCACTCGTGAAGCACGTTTAAAGCATATGTCCAATGGTTGCCCATTAGCCCAGAGCAACTGTGCAATTATCTGCTGTCAGGATATTTACACCAATCACTCGCATCCTGTTCAATTATGCATGATTTTTAGCCTGCATGCTTTATCCTTGTCTTTTTGTTGTCGTAGACATGCTTTAAAGTGGATACTCTACTCTCCATGGTCCTTGGGTGTTGACGTTGAATCAAATTCCCATTAATTTGAATCAATATCAAGAAAAACAGATCTTAGTTTAGATCTTAGAAGCAAGAGGTGTCAACCTTCACGTTCACATGTATCCATTGTCCAAAGCAGACAAAGTATGCTTTCATTGGCCACTAGCCGTGGAGTTTAATCCATGTCACAGGGTCGAGGGTGAAGGGAAGGGAACACAATGTACGGACAAGACTGCTGCTGTGCTGGAGAGACGAGAATATCCATCACCCAATTTCAGTGCTACCCTTGTCATGACCCCAAACATCCCAAAGTGCTTTTAATGTATATTTAGGCATAGCGTCAACATCAGCGCTAATCAATGGAGCTAAGCTTAGCACTAGCAGATGGTATCACTTTGATTGTAATGCATCAAGGTCGCTTTGCTTAGGTATGATAATATGGCTTCGAATATATAATAATAATAAAATATTATTAGTAGTAGTAGTAGTAGTAGTAGTAGTAGTTTATGTACCATATTTATTATTTATTATAAATGTATACTCTAATTTTACCAAGTAAGCATCACTGTAAAGTTCAGATATTTTTTTAATCAAGCACTGGTTTATTTTTGGCACCAGTGCAATAAAGCAGAATTAATTTAATTAGGTTATCTTTAGGATGGGGACCCAAAGGTAACACCTTTTCCTGTCAACAAGCCCAGCAGTAACCATGGGGTCTCAAGGGATGGAAAGAGAGAGAGAGAGAGAGAGAGAGAGAGAGAGAGAGAGAGAGAGAGAGAGAGAGAGATACTGAGGAGAAAGAAAAATGGATGGAGCCACAGAGCAAGATGCAACAATTCCCACCGGTTCTACATAGTGACCCATTCCCAATAGGCAGCGATAGGCTGGGTCTGGCTTTCATCCTCTGCTAAACTATAAATCTCAATGCCTTTTTGTGGCTTTACAGAAGCTAATCTCATTTATCTCCCATTACATTTTTGTTTGTTTAGAATGAATGCGATGAATAGAATTACCTCTAACCATATCAGACCATCAAAGACACTGCGGTTGAGGCAGATACAGTCAGCATAGTATCTTTTTTATCCCTGCCGACTGGCCTCTTATTGTTTGTCCTTGCTGTTTTTAAATGGCAGCCATTAAGTCAGGCCAAAAGCAGGTTTGGGTCTTCAGAGGAACCACAGGGGGCGGTTTGCAGTTCACAGACCACTGACGGAGCTGCAAGTCCCCCACAGATTGCTCGCATTCAACCGGGCTTCCTGCTGGGACGGACCCTCTTAAGACATAAAGCTGTCTCAATCCCCTCCTTGCACATACAAGCAATGGTCTGGAGTGAAGCCTTTATCATTCTAAGCAGAGACATTGTTGACTATCAACAGCTGATTCCGCAGACGAGGTCCCCCGCATGTCTAGGCTTTACATCTTAAAAGCCTCCAACGTCTACTGGAATCTGAATAGCATTAACATTTCAACAGACTGGAATATTGAAACAAGCCAGCTCTGACGGAAGAACAATTTCTGTCTGAAAGAGACACAGGCAACGAGATGTCAAAACGCTTGTTGCCAACTTCTCACGAAGAACGCGCTGATGTAAACAAGTTCGAAGAGATTGATCGAAAAGAAACATGTTACAGCATGTGAAGGAGACTGGATACTGCAAATATATAAATGAGAAGTTGACGCATTGCAGGTCTACATCCACATCAAGATGTTAGAATAAAAGATGAATATATGAGGTCACAAAACTACATGGAAAATAGCTAACTAATTAAACAAATAATTAATAGCTGTTTTAAATAGTATAATAGTTAATATATCCAAATGTATTTCACATTAACTGCCCAAATAACTTAAATATCGCTGTGTTTCATTCAGGGTGTTGCAGTATGAACTACAGGTACTTGAGACCAAACTGCATGGTGCAGTCACATGACCTGTTCGGTTTATATTGCCTTAACATGGCTGTTTAATTTAGGGTTCTACAGATCAATAGAAAGATCTAAATATAGCTGTGAAATGACAAAAGTGAAGGACTACGTGGTGGCTCATGAATACCGCAGATGGGCTTCCTGCTGAGGCTGAGTATGGAATCCCACTGTCTCATATACTGTATTTACACTATTGGTATGTAAAGACAGTTTAACCTGGACAGGCTTTGTATCAGTTACTGATGTAGGCACTGCAAAAACTTTTCAAAGAATAAGCAGGTAAGATGAGAACTGTAAAGAGTGTTGGTACATTTCTGGTAACTGGTAACCAAAGCTAAAGAAAAAAGGTGTAGTACTGGGATTGTCATGTGATCTAATCCACTCAATGTAAAATAAATCAGCTTTTCTTAAGATACTTATATTACTAGAGTCTTTATCTCATGTGAGTGTTCATCACTTTAAGTATATATACTTAAACACATACAGCATATATTTTGAAAATATTTACATGTATATATTTGTATTCATATTCAATTTAGAATATATATATATATATATATATATATATATATATATATATATATATATAATATACAAACATAACATATTTTTCTTAAATATATACGTGCATGTGTGTGTATTTATATTTACATATGCATAATAAATATACACAGTACACACACACATACAGTATATTATGTAAACAAAAACTTTTATTTTGGATGTGATTAATCGCGATTAATTGTTTGACAGCACTACTTCAAACAGATTTGCCTACAGTACAGAGTATGTGAGCGGAGTGGAGCATCAACACTATTCACTATTCACTATTTCCCACTCCCGCTCCACTCCTCGCTCACTGATATCAGAAACAAACACCGCTCCGCGTCTAAAGTATTTCAGTATGTTTAAAATATCACAGTTTTCAGTTATTTTACCTATGGATCGATGCATTTCTTATTAGGAGACATATGATTACATTTGTTTGAATGCATTATTGAGAGAGCGATTGCATGTGAATAAGTGTTGTAGTACTTGTTTAAATCATGCTTTCAGCTGAAAATATTCAGTATCTAGAAGGAACAAACAAATTCTTTGAGAACTATAACTTCCCGCTCATGTCCATTGCTGTCATCATAGCATTCGCATTCTTTCTGATTTGAGTGATCCTTCTCTATCAAGCTAGTTAAATATGTTTAACATATGAATTCTTGCTAAATATGCAGGTATATTATGGGTTGTTGGCATGAACTGTGCTCGTGATGGAGTGGTGGTGGAGCGCTCTTGGAGCGAGTGAAAACCACAACGCTCCGACCTTTAAAAAATCTGCTCCGCCCTCCATTGAAAATCCCACCGCTCCACTCTGCACTCCGCTCCAGTCACATACTCTGCTACAGTACTATGCACAGTACTTTATGCATAGTACTTTTTTAATGAGAATAAAAATTATTGAGTGTGCCTTTAAAAATGCATAAAAACATCTATGTGCACACATGCCCATTCAGACACACACGTTTGCATGGACCCACACACACTTATAGAAAACGGCAAGAACATCATCCATCACCCTCTAAATGCACAGTTCAGTCCCGTCAGATAAATGCCTCATTAGTGCTGAATCCAGAAAACTGCACACATACATACACACTCACAGAGACAGACTGGTAAAGGCATTATACACAAGTTTACTCATCCAAATGTCCATTTATTGGCTTTGATTGATCAAATAAGGATAAATAAAGATGGGGAAACAGATCACCATGGCTTCCTTTCGTCTGTTGTTACTCTGCCTCTTTTATCTCCCAGAATAATGGCTAATGAGATGCAGATGACGGGTACTTCAGGAGCAGGCTGGAAAGAGAGGGCACGAGGATGGGAGAGAGGATGGAGTGAAGCGGGGAGGTTTGGAAAAGATGGAACGAGGGGGAGGGTATGTTTACCTGGCCCCTAATCTCGATTTCAGAGGCCTTTCACAGGCAAATCAAGCCATCTACAATTGTCCAACCTTTTGAAGAGGGCCGTGTGTGTGTGTGTGTGTGTGCGTGCGTGTAGGGACTCTTCAGTCAAAGCACCGCCAAGCCCTCTAAACTAATATCCACAGCGAGAGCCCACTGACTTAACTGGGAAAAACCTGTTCAAGTCCTCTTCAGCGAGAATTACAGATGTCCCGTACCCATGGCTTGTCATTTAGGTTGTGTGTAAAGCTGTTGTGCCTTTCTAAATGATTGGGTGCAGGTGTATGTGTGCAATTTCTCTTTCTGTTGTCATCTGTAAGCAAAAAATACAGAGTCTAAGTGTGCACACAAACTAGCCCCGTTCCACACTGCAGTGAGACATTAGTATGGATGAGAGGAACGATGCATGTGCAGCCCTAACTACACTGAATACTAGAGCACTCTCTCACTCTCTCTTTCTCTCAGCAGTCCTTTATCTGCCCTTTAAGGGTTGCATAAAAACGAGAAACCCCTCATTTCTCAGTGGATCCTCAAGCGTTTGCGTGTCACTGTGTGCGGTGGGGGAGGAGAAAACGCAATCAGTTGTCTCCTGCCTCTCACATCTCATTTGGGTTCTGAGGCTCCAAAAGTCCATTACTGAAACAAGAGAATAATTAAACCGAAGCACAAGTTGCTCTGATAAGAACAGATCCGTCCTGTCATATGCTCGCCCAATAAAGCAACAGATCGGTCCTGTCATCCATTCCCGGTGCTCAGTTCCCCCGCAGGGGACCAACTTCAACAACAGTCCGTGCTGTAGAAGTGACTCACATGAGCGTGGAAACGCGAGCTCAGCATTTAATTAAGTAAAACACAGTCTTACATGCTCTATAAATGAGGAAGCGAGGGTAAAAAAAGAGAAAAGGAAAGAAAAAAGTACAGGCCAGATTGATTAGGGAGAGCTGGGAGGGGTTGGGAGGGAGAATGGCAAAGCAATAGCTAAAGGAACAAGGAGAGAACAAGCGGCTAGAGGGGGAGAGGAGAGGTAGAGGAGAAGAGAGGAGTGAAAAATGGAGGGAATGCAGATTTATGGAGTGATATTTTTCTCTCCGGCGGTAGGAATGTCAGCTCGCCGCGCTCTCACCTCATATAAGTAAGCGGGGCTGAGCCAATCAGAAGGGTTTAGTTGAAGTACTGTGCTGACATTATAATCTCAATTTGACCTCTGAACTCTCACTGTGTTCTCTCAACCTGCGTCACTGAACACGGAGGTATATCGTAGAAATGTTATGGCACCATTAAGCTTCCACATGTGCTTCTATGGCAGATGACTACACTTTTGGATCAATAGATCAATCTGTAGGGGACAATCAAAGGACGTTCTTGACAACGGAGCATGTCGGTTGTTACGAACGTCCTTTGATTGGCGTCCAGATTATGTGATTTGTGAAAAATGAATGAACAGGAAAATGAAATATTAATCAATGAGATCCGATTCTAGGCCTTTTAACAAGAAAAACATTTGACGAGAAACAAATGGTCGCCTCTCTCATGCACTTCTCGCTCGCTTTCTGGGGACTCCACCGAATAATGAATTCATTTGTGGGGTTCAAGTTTCAATCTAATCAGGAGAAATGGGATAATTAAGACAAAGCATTGTGGGGGAACCCTGGAACAATCCCCTAACTTGTTTACTTGACTTGAGGTAATTAATATCACACAAGTGGGAATTAAAGGCAATTGAGTCCAGGGCCAGCCCACAGCATTAGCGTAATCAGTCTCGAGTGATTGGCTACAGTGTGAGTGACAGCTCATTCAGCCAAGCATATGCTGTGTGCTCAACCCAACTGATGGCCGTTTCATTCTGGCAGTGAACAAATTCCGTTCGACCTGAAATATAAATTATTTTATCCAACACACTTTCTGAATACTGTAACAACGAGAGACTTGTTGAGCTTAAACCACCTGCTGAGATGGAGACACAATGAAGCCTATTTATATCTGCAATGGTGAATGGTGGGTCTTTATAACAAAGAGTTAGCTGTGGGAAATGTGCTATTGAACAAAGTCCAGACCTTTCCCTACTGCAAGGACACAAACTATTCACTCACATATTGCTAACAACTACCGCAAAAAAATAAACTATTTTAAACTTTTTATTATTTATTTATTTTATTATTTTTTTATTATTATTATTTCACCATGAGGAATCATGGAACCATTGAAAAAAAACAAACAAAAAAAAAAAAAAAACTGTTCACATTTTTCCATTGTAATATTAAAAAAAAAAAAAAAATAAAAAAAAAATAAATAAATAAATAAAATAAAAATTAAATTAAATTAAATTAAATTAAATTAAATTAAATTAAATTAAATTAAATTAAATTAAATTAAATTAAATTAAATTAAATTAAATTAAATTAAACATTGATACATTTATATCTGCAATGGTGACTGGTGAGTCTTTATAACAAAGAATAAGTTGTGAGGAGTGCATGAATGAAGTCCAGATTTTTCCTTACTGGATACAAAATGCTCACTCACATATAAAAAAGCAGGGGGTTTTAAAGCCTGATGAGGTCAAAGGCCACTGCTGGCCATTTCCTGTCAATTAAGAGCTGAGAGCCAGTCATCAATCAGAGCTTTCTCTATGAAAAACACACATATGTGTGTGTTTCTCCACTAAGAGTTTCTTTTATGTGAAAATATTTTGTTGATTTTCATTCACAAGACCATAACGAGCTATTATTACAATCAGGCACAAAGGCTGATAGTATACACTCATATTTTAAAGTTCAAGTACTAAATACTTGAATTGAAATTCGCATGAGCAAAGCCATGTTGACATTCAGCGTCTTCAGCGTTTTCACAGTTCCCAGTGGGAAAACGGAGTCATGTCACAGATCAAGTTATACAGCTCACCATGTTAGCGTTTCCACTTCAGCGTGTCCTTAGGGTCAGACTTGATACATTACACCTCCACCACAATCAACACATTCAGTAGCGCAATTTCCAGACAACATCGCCGGGACCTTCAAACAAAGGCCCTGTCTATCTCTCACCAACTAGCCTTCGCTAAACAGACACTAGAGTGAAAACAGGAGGCTTCTGCAGACTGATAGATGGATGGGGAGACGGACGGATGGATGGATGAAGAGATGGATAGTCGGATGGATGACCACCCAGAGTTGTCAATATCCAAGGGATGCACGTGGTAGAGGGGAAAGAAGCTGTTTACGTTCGCTCTAAGGCTCTGTCGCTCGTAATCAATCAATCACTGAGCGGGCAATAAATCACCATTCTCTTCAAAGCGCCAGTGTGGAAGCAGATTCGCAGAGTCTGGTGATACACACGGCGATGTCATAGGGACACATACTAGCTTGCGAAAGAGAGAGAAGTCCAGATGGAGGGGTGAATGGGGGGATAAACATGGAAGGACGGAGGAGTGGTTGAGAATTTGACAATTTGTCAATCTGGTACACTTAATGCCAAGAAGTGCACTGCCACATAAATGTGCTATACATTTCGGAGACATAGAATGTATTGGATGTGCCGCTGACATATTACATGCTGACCTTTGACCCATATGTTCTTTGATAAATGTCCATAAAATACTACCATAAATAAATAACTTCACAAAAAATAAATAAATAAAAATTAAAAAATAAAGACATTTTGATGGGATTTATCTTGATTTTAATATTTTTCTTACCAATTCTTAAACAGTTTTCATTTCAATAAATTGCCTTTTCATTTTAATTATGCTTGTAATGAAAACTATTGATTGCGAGCTTGATTTGTTGTAGTGTAGCATGAGGCTGGTGGTGCAGAGGTTGCTCTTGAAGAACCTTAGAGGTACTCTCGTTATCTCTAGGGCAGTGACTGCAAACTAGATTTGTGGACAGGTTGTGCTCAAATATTACCCTAAAGACCCCCACACAGAATAAGGTTATCACAATGCAGTGTGTGTGTGTGTGTAAGAAAGAGAGCTGGTCATGGCTAGGGAAAAACGGAGGATTACGGATTTGTCACTGTCAGCTGTGCTTGCCTCTTGCACGCAAGTACAGTGCTTCCTTCTCCTCTGTCTGCTTTACAGTCCTTCATGTCTGTTTATAGAAAAATATCACCCACACCTTAAGCAAAAATACCTGAGACTTGCCTGTCAAGTCTCAAAGGCATGCACTCATATGCAATACACAGTTTGTGGGTGGCAATAGCTTCAATAGTCAACACACACACACAAGCTTCTTTCTAAAGAACAAAAAAAAATACCTGTTAACCTGGATCTGTGATCCTACAATGATAAAATGTTTGTGTGGGTGTATCCATTACAAATAATGGATGCCTCTCAATTTGCCCAGTGGAAAAAGAAAACATCACTGAATTATACACAACAACCTTTGTAGGTCATTTATTCTGACCCAAAACACACTCATTCCTATATGCAAAAAAGAAACGCATATGCATAAACCCATCTGCCTGTGAATGTCTTTGCCAAAGGCATCATGCTTTTCTTTTGGTCTAGGTGAGATTTTCTCTTCATCCATCCCCCCATGAATCTCTTCAACACAAACCACTTTTCCCTTCGTTCTCTTTATCTCTCCTTCCTTTGGTCGTGAAAGCAGAAAAGTATACGAGCTATATGTACAGAACTTTGGTGGTACAAAGAAGGAATTGCACCCGTTTTAACGTGCACGTTGTCTTTGTTGTTTTACTAACAAATTCATTAAATAAGTTATGCAAATCATGTAATGCCCAAATAATGCTACAAAATCTGTGCTGAATGCACTTCTCACAACAATTTTCCATCTTGTAGGTGTGATCTAAGCGCTTAACTTCAATGTGGCATAATTTACTAGGATTGTGCAACATTTTTCCACCCCAAAGCACCTAAATCACTTTTAAAACTGCAGCAAGTATGCTCAACTATGTTGTATACTTAGATATATTCCTGTTGCAGTGTGTTTTTATTTTATTTTTTTCCTAAGAAAGGTCTGTTTACTACTTGATTTCTTGCAGATGCTAATAGAACAACGTTAATTGCTTAATGTTAAGTTTTGTAAATAAGCTACATTCTATATAAAGCCAAATTTGCAAACAAAACAGATGTGTTTGAAGTGACACAACCTCCGTGTGCAGCTTCACCTTCTCATTTCCTGCACCTTCTTTCAATCAGAAGAGCTTTAAGCACTTCTGATACAATAACAAGCGATATAATTACTCCAAATGCTCTGTGACATAGTTCATTTCAAACAAATTATCTGCTATATTTACAGAGCACACAAACGAAATTAGATTTTGAGATCCAGTGTTTAAGAGAAATAAAATGGGAAATTGAACGTGGGCGTTCGTAGATCTCTTCTCCTTAGACTAGATGATAGTGAGGTTCGTCACAGCACTTAGCATGTGCGATAAAGCCCATCATTAAATAATACAAATGACAACACAAAGCAACGCTCTGTGTATACAAAACGGATGCTGTAATCTTTATTACTGTTATTCTATTATTATCATCATAATATTAATTCAAGCACAGGGGATAATGAAGAAGCTATATTCTCTCTCTCTCTCTCTCTCTCTCTCTCTCTCTCTCTCTCTCTCTCTCACACTACTCTCCCTTCTTTTTTTCTTGCTCGTTAAAGATGAAG
Organism: Spinibarbus caldwelli; assembly: GCA_039654775.1. Classification (NCBI taxonomy): domain Eukaryota; kingdom Metazoa; phylum Chordata; class Actinopteri; order Cypriniformes; family Cyprinidae; genus Spinibarbus; species Spinibarbus caldwelli. The sequence continues at coordinate 11,656,957 of CM077246.1, read as the reverse complement.
AGAAAGACAGAGATTTGGCAGGCAGCCATGGTTCAATAAACTCCACTTGGTAGCACAGCCGTGCGGCAGTCTGTTCGGTTTGGCTTAGGAAGTGCGCTATGCTATTCAAATTAAATACAACTGTCCTAAACATATACACTAATGGGACAGGTACTTAGACACATGTGCATATGAACACTCCCGTCTTCCTTAACTCCCCCACACACACACAATAACAGTATCCTCTGCTACAAAACTAGTGCTATATAGCCCTCACAGTGTTTACACAAGCACTCCAATGAGCCTATTTACATTTTCATTTCTTGCACCCCAGACTCACGAATCCAGACAGATTCACACAGTGTGATATCTGCCTCAGGGCACCAAACAAAATCAATTTCACCATCAAAAGAGCACAGAAAACATATGCGAAGTGTGAAACTGATAGCAAACCTCGACTCGATGCATATTACAGAAGAGATTCACGTTAGCTAATGGCTAATAGTTTTCATACATGGAATGTACATGATAAACTGCGAGTCTGTTTTGTTTTCATTTCAAGTTGCAAGTTGATATGTGTAGCAGATTTGCTGGCAGACACCATATTGGGAGGGCAGAAGTGATACAGGTGGAATCTGCACAGGACACCTACAGGTAGTTTGTGAAGGGTTGAGGTAGCCTACGGGTTACCCTCAGGAACTGAAAACATGAATCGACACACACCGAGACACAAATAAGTAAGTAAATAAATAAACAAACAAAATCAAAACAACTCCTCCAGTGCAAAGTGCAAGAAAGGGACAAAAACATTTCGCAAGTCCCCACTGAAAACACACGGTATGTCATTTTTCGAGGTTGGCCACTGGAAAAACACTAGTTTGTATGCACAAATGGAGGGAATGGGTTTATTGATGCGTACACAGACAGTACCTATAGTACCTAAACGCGTACGAAACAACTCGCAAACCCCTAACGTGCACAAAAGACAACAAAAAAAGCGTATGTACATCACAGTGTGACACAAACGCAGCTTTCGTTCTGCTTTCTTTCATGCAGCACTCATTTCCTTTGTAACGGTTATGATTTGACTCCCTCCCCTGCCGTCACGAAAAGCTCTCTTCCTCCCTGAACGCTCTGACCTGCAGCCACAATACAGTCTTCCCTCCTTCCTTCAGTTATTCTCTTTCTTTTTCTTTCTGTTCTGCGTGGCCCGGCATATGAAGCGCGGCGCCGTGTATCTCTCTTTGGGGAAAGGCAAAGTTATTGGATTGTGAAATTACAAAATAATGAGGCAAAAATGAAAGCGCCACACTCTTTGTTTTCTTTCGCGTGCACACATCTGATAAGAAGAGCGGCGGAGGGCTGGGGGGACGAGAGACTGAGGAGGGAGAGGGAAAGCGCAGAAGATGGGGAGCGACGAACTGAAGGGGGAGATGACAAGAGGAATGTTTGGATAAAGATTCTCTTTCCTCTGTATTCGCAGACATGGCATGGCTGTAAAAGAATAGAACAGGTTATCACACAGAGGGATCAATGCTCAGCTCTGTACACATAGCCATTCGGGTGGAAGCATATGTGTATGTGCCTGAGGCATGTGAGCACGCATACCAATAACACTGCTCAAAAAGAGCACACAAACACACACACACCAACAACCCAACAGTGTAAACACGCTTGCTTCCCAGCACAAAAAGGTCATAAGTAACTGCACCTCCAAAGCCCATTAATAACAGCTCTGCTCTGAAATCTGGTGAACTACCTTGCTGGCTAATGTCTACATGGGGAGTTCAAATGAATCAAAACTAAAGTAGAACTTCATAAGAAATGGATTTAACGCCCTACTTAGAAAGTCAGAGACAATATAAGGAGGTGGAGATGGACCACTTGTATGTGAATGTATAGAGAGATCATAATTCTCAGTATGGCAGCAGTTGTAATGGAAGGCCCACTATTCAGTTAAAACCAAATCACTTTAGTTTGTTTACTCCAGTTTCCTGCCTGAAATTACAGTTGTTTAGTGTAATTTGAATTGCTGATGATATTGAAATGTAATCAGGGCAAACAGTTTTGGAGATTTTGGTAAATAGCTGCTGGTAGAATTAACAAGATGGCCGCTGAGAGAACTGACTCAAGATACTACATACTTCTCTGTTATACTACACTAGACAAAAAAAAAAAAAAAAAAAAAAAAACCAGTATGTGAAAAGAGTAGTTTGTTCATTACATTTATGCATTTAGCTTACATTGCATTCAAGGTATATACATTTACATTTGATCAGTTCTTGCTTTCCCTGGGAGTCGAACCCATGACCTTTGCATTGCTAACATGATACACTATTACTTGAGAGACTCCAAAAAGTGAATTCAAAGCACATTTTACTATCCCATGAGGAAGTAAAGCAATGCAATTGACACTGACAGGTCACATGACAATGTCAGCATTACAAATTTAGCATGTGCATATTTCATTCATACAACACACATTCATACTATATAAAACATCATTTTTAACAGCAAGTAAAGCAAGTACTTACTCTAAAGAACTATTTACTCAGAGAGAGTGCGATTTCAGACACAGCCGTAGATTGCACCACTCATGCAAAGTATACAGAATACTTGGTTTGTAATTGATTTCGTTAGAGTTTGCATGGTTAGCATGTTGATTAAATAATACACAATACTACACAATACTCTTACAAGCATAAAACATTTAAAATATAGGCTGAAATGACATCTAAAATGTGACAAATATGATATCTTAGGAGGCAGAATCAGGTTAAAGCGGACTTCACTTCAGGATCCTACCTTAAAATGCTGTCTAGGTAGGCTGCTCACTAGGTTTTGGAAGTGAGCTATCATTTACAAACAAAAACATTGTTACTCTTAAATTTTCCTGCTCCCTTTCTTTCAATGTCTGTGACAAAGCCTGGTTGGTACAGATTTGGTGCTGATCAGTTAACAAGCAAAACATGTTGGTCAACCATTTGTGCGTTGTGTTAGTAAAGCATCCTGTTGTTCTTTTCAACAGGGTGTGTTGTACCCTACACCCCTCTAGCTCTCTCTCAGGTCTGTCCACTCACAGACACACTCGTTCCTCTAACCCAAGTAGGCACTGATTGATAATTTTTGCATGCGCTGCCATTGATCGTCTGCGGAGATGGCTGGCGTGTTACCCGAAGTGTTCTCCTCCATAAACATCGTCTACTCATGCGCAGCTACGGCCAAAAGAAAGTAATTACAGCCCAAGAACAAAGGGATCGATGAGGAATACAAGCACAGACGCAGGAGATTATTGGGAAATGGATTGGCTCAGATCTTAGCTAAAGGAAACTTAATGAAGAGCAATCATACATTAAAACAACTGAGCATCCGCATTATCCATTGTTTCATCCAGGAAGATGCTAGAGGAAGTCCAAAAATAGGATGGTTTAGAAGACGGGTGTCTTCGCATTGTTCTTGCCATTGTTTTTTTGTTTTTTTTCCTGTGTTTTTCTAGTCTCTTTATCTGTCTCGCTCTTACATTTCTTTACCGATAATTCAGAGCTTGTGCTTAATACCTATATTAAACGCGCTTCTGTCTGTGTTTTATAAAAGACTTTGTTGTGAAATCTATTCATAATGATTACAAGCCTTCCGGAAAATATAACACTGACAATAGTCAAAACTGAATAGGCTTAAAAATGAATAATTCATGTTGCATTAACCCTAGTTGGACGGGCAAACGGAGATGACAGACAATACCTTTCTGACATACAACTTCACTTAAAAGTGGAAACAGAGAATCATTGATTTCATGACCTTCTGACAGCTCTCTAAATGACCATAACATGACGGCCTGAGGGGGTGACCTAATTCCTGTTCCAGCTGTGGCTTTCAGGAAGTGTCTTCCTTGAAGTTTAGATGCGATTGCAATTAAAAACCACACAAAAAAATCTTTTTATTTCTACATTCTATTGTGTAACCATCATAACTTCTTGTTCAAACTTCACTGACAGTCTTGAGGGGTGTCACATGACTCTTTCAGGTCGTCTACGAGTCATTTAGCACCGGGTTCTTCACAAACTTGAGGTGCGTCTCAGGAGTGGGGAACGGCGCTCATTCGTCCGCTCCCCGGTTCCAGTCACGGTAGGCTCTGCTCACCGGGGCCCCGGGGGGGGTCGACCGGCTATCCCATGCCCATCAAAGCCCCTGCGGCGCTGGGGGTATCGTCACATCTAGGCGGGATTCTGACTTAGAGGCGTTCAGTCATAATCCCACAGATGGTAGCTTCGCGCCATTGGCTCCTCAGCCAAGCGCACGAACCAAATGTCTGAACCTGCGGTTCCTCTCGTACTGAGCAGGATTGCTATTGCAACGACAGTGTATCAGTAGGGTAAAACTAACCTGTCTCACGACGGTCTATCTCTCCTGTCTCTTGCTCTGGCTACTGTGTATAGACCGCCAGGGCCGTATACAGATTTCTTAAAAGAATTTGCAGATTTCCTCTCAGACCTATTGGTTACTGTTGATAAAGCGCTAATTGTTGGAGATTTTAACATTCACGTCGATAATACAAATGATGCGTTAGGACTTGCGTTTACTGACCTAATAAATTCTTTTGGAGTCAAGCAAAACGTCACTGGGCCCACTCATCGTTTTAATCATACGCTAGATTTAATTATATCACATGGAATTGATCTTACTGACATAGATATCGTACCTCAAAGTGATGATGTTACTGACCATTTCCTAGTATCGTGCATGCTGAGTATTACTGATATTAACTATATGGCTCCGCGTTATCGTCCAGGAAGAACTATTGTTCCAACCACTAAAGATAGATTCAAAAATAACCTGCCTGATTTATCTCAACTGCTCTGTGTACCCATAAATACACATGAACTAGATGAAATGACTAGCAACATGGGCACTATCTTCTCTAATACATTAGAAGTTGTTGCGCCCATCAAATTGAAAAAGGTTAGAGAAAAACGTACTGCGCCATGGTACAACAGTAATACCCATTCTCTCAAGAAAGAAACTCGTAAACTTGAGCGCAAATGGAGAAAAACTAACTTGGAAGTTTTTAGAATTGCATGGAAAAACAGTATGTCCAACTATAGACAGGCTTTAAAAGCTTCCAGGGCAGAGCATATCCGCAAACTCATAGAAAATAACCAAAACAATCCAAGGTTTTTATTTAGCACAGTGGCTAGATTAACAAATAAACAGACGCCACCCGATCTAAATATTCCCTCACAATTTAATAGTAATGACTTTATGAATTTCTTCACTGATAAGATAGATAACATCAGAAATACAATAACAAATGTAGATTCTGCAGCGTCTAGTACTTCAGCTCCATTCATTGCACCCAAAGAAAAACTGCAGTGCTTTACAACTATAGGACAGGAAGAGCTAAATAAACTTATCAATGCATCTAAACCAACAACATGCCTATTAGATCCTGTACCCACTAAATTACTGAAAGAGTTGTTACCTGTAGCAGAAGAACCGCTTCTCAATATTATTAACTCATCGATATCTTTAGGTCACGTTCCAAAATCATTCAAGCTGGCGGTTATTAAGCCTCTTATTAAAAAACCACAACTAGATCCTAATGAACTAGCAAATTACAGACCCATTTCTAATCTTCCGTTTATGTCTAAAATTTTAGAAAAAGTTGTATCTGCTCAGTTGTGCTCTTTTTTGCAAAAAAATGATCTCTATGAAGAATTTCAGTCAGGTTTCAGGCCCCACCATAGTACAGAAACTGCACTTGTTAAAATTACAAATGACTTGCTTCTTGCGTCAGACCAAGGCTGCATCTCATTGCTAGTTTTACTTGATCTTAGTGCTGCGTTCGACACTATAGATCATGACATACTCATAGATCGATTACAAAATTATACGGGTATTCAAGGGCAGGCTTTAAGATGGTTTAGATCCTACCTGTCTGATCGCTTCCACTTTGTTTATTTAAACAGGGAGTCATCTCAATTATCACCAGTAAAATATGGAGTACCACAAGGATCTGTCCTAGGTCCTCTGCTATTTTCAATATATATGTTGCCCCTTGGTAATATTATTAGAAAATACGGGATTAGTTTCCATTGTTATGCTGATGATACTCAACTATATATCTCAACAAGACCAGATGAAACTTCTAAATTATCTAAGCTAACAGAGTGTGTTAAAAATGTAAAAGATTGGATGACCAGTAATTTTCTCCTATTAAATTCAGATAAGACAGAAATATTACTTATTGGACCAAAAAACAGTACACAGAATCTCTTGGATTATAATTTGCAACTAGACAGATGTACTGTTACTTCCTCTACAGTCAAAAATCTGGGTGTTATATTAGACAGCAACTTGTCTTTTGAAAATCATATTTCCCATGTTACAAAAACCGCATTCTTCCATCTTAGAAACATTGCCAAGCTACGAAACATGTTACCTGTTTCTGATGCAGAAAAGCTAGTTCATGCATTCATGACCTCTAGACTAGACTATTGTAATGCACTGCTAGCTGGTTGTCCTGCATCTTCAATAAACAAGCTACAGGTAGTCCAAAATGCAGCGGCTAGAGTCCTTACTAGGTCAAGAAAATATGATCATATTACCCCAATTTTACAGTCTCTGCACTGGCTACCTATTAAGTTCCGCATCAGTTACAAAATATTATTACTTGCCTATAAGGCCCTTAATGATTTAGCTCCTGTGTACTTAACTAGTCTTCTACCACGCTACAATCCATCACGCTCCCTAAGGTCGCAAAACTCTGGACTTTTGGTAGTACCTAGGATAGCAAAGTCAACTAAAGGAGGTAGATCCTTTTCACATTTGGCTCCCAAACTCTGGAATAGCCTTCCTGATAATGTTCGGGGTTCAGACACACTCTCTCTGTTTAAATCTAGATTAAAGACACATCTCTTTAGCCAAGCATTCACATAATGCATCTCATGATCTTGTACTGCAGTTATATCTGATCAAACACGCATTATTGTTCTTTAGCTTGGATTGAACAAATCATTTTTGCTTGGTTGGAACAGCAGCTACGCTAATTATGTCTCTATTTGTTTCTCTGTTTCTGCCACGGGATTAACATCCCGTGGTAACTAGGATTTACACAAGCTTCAGTCTGGATCCAGAACACCTGAGAAGAGATGATGCCAACCCCTCAGAGGACCTCAGATGAAGCATACCCTCAGACAACATACAGAACTACCAAATTTCGCCATAAGTTAAATATATTAAGTTTCTACAATATATAAATATATTGTAGAAACTTAATTTCCTGTAAAGCTGCTTTGCAACGATTTGTATTGTGAAAAGCGCTATACAAATAAACTTGAATTGAATTGAACTCTTTAAGCACTCTGAATGATTCATTTCTTAATCTGAGGAAATGATCAGCTTTGGGGCCTGTACGTTGAGCGGGGACTCGGACTCGGGCAAATCTGAATTGGGGACTTGCTCTGTCAGTCATCGGAGAGCCTGAAGGGGCCTTGGGTCCCAGCCCTGGGCAGAGACTCTGGGGAACAGACCAGTACGCAGAAACCCTATTGTGACCACCAACAGCAAGAAAGCAGAGGAGCCAGGGAAACTATTACACTAGGAGACCACAGCACAGGGAGTCAGGATACAAGACCATCAACATTTTGTACCCTGATTGCTTGGAAGGACACACCTAAGCCCTAACAGATGGAGAGAACGGAAGCCAGGGTGTTTGAAAATACAGAATGAAGAAAGATGTTCTCCGGGTCAGCAGGGAGATTGAGTGTGGTCGAACGGCCCGGGTTTAATAGCGAGAGCGCTTCTTATTGAAGCAGCAGTGACACCTGTGCTTCCAGTGGACTAGGATTGTGCTTGAGAGGAAGCAGAGAGAGAGCGAGAGTGATGTATGACAGCAAATGGAGTGTGACCACAGAGGACGAAGACAACATTGAGAGAGAGCAAGAACGAGAGGGGGGTGGAGAGAGAGAGAGAGAGGGAGAGTTGGGCGGTAAAGCATGTTTCTCAAAACCCCTCCAGACTCTATCAGGACTCAATTACTGCACCTGCTGGGCTCTCAAAACCACAAGCCACAGAGATGGCCACACCACACCAGAGGCAGATGTCAAACTCCAATGCACACTTGGGCTTTTGAAAGATGTTTGTTGCATCAGAAAGGTGTACTTATGGCATCTACCAACAGGGACTAACTGGATTATGCTAAATAGCTGTTTGATTTTGACTTGGAAAAATACATATAACAGTCAGTATATAAAATGTAAAATGTATAAAATATTATTTATATTTATATTATTTATATATGTAAGCTAAGTCCTTTTTTCCGCATCTTTGATATTGTCTTTGTGGTTTAAAGGTTAGTCTGGATATGATTAGTTTGGCAAATAGTTAGCAAAAATTAAACCGGCCAAGCAGTTAGCATAACAATGAGGTCTGCACGCCCAAGGCAGTGAAATTAGTTTGGCGTAGGGTTTGCACAGGACAAGAGAACGACTAGGCGCACGGATGATAGGGGATATTTGTCAGATATCTTTTGAAATACATACCTGCAAAAGACCGGGTTCAAAGCTAGCATTACCATATTCACTGCCGATTAAAATTATCTCCGTCTCTAATACATTTTTGTATCTGTGCACAAAGCCACTGTGATGTCATTAAATGTCACCGGTGGGCAAAGAGTTTTCCCTGAAATAGATCGGCCTTCAGAATAAAATTACTTACTGATGTCAAGAGTTATATTTTCATAGAGCACCATCCCCTCTTACTGTCATAAATGGAGGGACGGGAGAATTAAATATCATTAAATATCACCCTTCTCATTACACCATGCAATTACACTGGGATCTGGGTTTCAAAGTCCTCACCAGTTGCCTAGCAGTCAAATTATGCCTCAGACAACAGTGTCAATCAAATAAAGAGACGGAGGGTAGAAGGAGAGGAGACCTCTGGGTAAATGAAAATGGCTTATGACTCACCTCTATCTTTCTGTCTCTGTATCCCTGTCTCTTTCTATCGCTCTCTAAAGAAACTGCTTTTTTTAATAAGAGGAAGAGTCATTCGAGCTAACCGTTCATTTTATCAGTGTTTAAAGTTGACATCTTTAATAAATGTGTGTGATGGGATCCAAAAGGGAAGGTGGAATCAATTTAAAACATGGTCACTACTTACACTCATTTGCCAGACAAGCACCCCTTCCCTTTGTCAGGATGTGAATCCAGCGACACAGAGTGATTGATCGTGGGCACGGTTAACAGAGACGCGCATTAAACTGCTGATCACAGAGTGTGGATATTTGCAATACTACCATGGTTTATTCTCATATTTCACATTCATCTGGAGACGGGGAGTTTGTTCGAGTTATTGAGCGTAATGAGCCATGGGGGTGACCGAGTTTACACAAGACAAGTAGATGACTGCTGCACCATTCAATATTCACTATACTACTCCGGATTTGAGCGTATGTGCGTGTACGACTTGCAGTGGTTCAATAAAAAAGAGCAAAGAGCATAATTACTTAAGATGTAAGCTGAGGCCATCCAGCCACTTAGAGAGGAGGGTTACGCAATTCACTCTTTCCCACTTTACACAACAACCACGGTTAATAAACGCCTCAAGCCCCATAAACGGAAAGAAACGGGAATTCTTACAGGAAAGAAACCAAATTAAGAGATGGGATGAGGGAAGTAATACAGCATCCGTAAAAAGTATGACCGTTTTAAAGTCATTTCATTCGTGTCTGAGTTGCCGCACAATAGCTAAATGTGAATTCTTTCTCATTAGTGCTCTCATGCTTCCCTCAGGACTGTGTTGAGTGCTAACGCCGCCTGTGTGACAGAGACAAATGAGTAATGTGTTTTAAAAGACAGTAGGCAGAGGATATTGCCCAAGGCTTCAAGGTAAATAGCAGTGAGACCGTTTATTTGGCTAGGGGGTGAAGTTACTAGTTGACTCAGGTGAGTCAGGACACACGTATTGTGTTACTGGTGACAAGAAGCAGGTGAAACCAGTATGTGACTCAAGGGAACTTCATTGGAAAGCATAACATTTGGGTCAGCTGATCTATGGAAATGTTAATGCGGGGGTGTGAGGGTGTGTGTAAAGTGGAGTTGCAGTGCAGAAAGAAAATTTCCTGGCAAGGACATCTTTCACTCAATGTGTGTTTGATGGGTGTTTGTGTTCAAATGTGTGAGGGAAATGTAAATATGTATGATGATATGGCAACAGTACTGGTGTGAAAAGCAGCAGGACAAACAATAGCTCCATTTAATGAATTTAAGAGGCCAAAAATAAGCTGTGACTACAGTAGTAAAATAGCTGCTAAATAAATACTTTCAAAAATATTATGCCAAAATAAATAGCTACTCTGGCAAAGAATTGTGTAGTTATGGCATTTGCCAGCTGATAAATATATTTATCTATAAAAAATATTTTTTACTTATATTGTATATAGGTTTTTTTAATGTTTTTTTGTTTTTTTTCTCACAAAGGCTACAGTTAAACAGTAACAATGTGAAATATTACTGCTATTTTATATTTATATATATGTATATATATTAGGGCTGTCAACATTAACGGATTAACGCATGCAATTAATCTAAAAATTTTAACGCGTTAATTTTTTTAACGCAAATTAATCGTTTGATAAGGTTTGACCCCAACTTCTTGCCGTCATCGCACCGTGGAAGGTTATCTATCGCTGTGTGATAAGGGTACAGCGAATAGATAGATAGATAGATAGATAGATAGATAGATAGATAGATAGATAGATAGATAGACAGACAGACAGACAGACAGACAGATAGATAGACAGATAGATAGACAGACAGATAGACAGACAGATAGACAGATAGATGGATAGATAGATAGATAGATAGATAGATAGATAGATAGATAGATAGATAGATAGATAGATAGATAGATAGATAGATAGATAGATAGATACAGGATTATTTGATTAATAAAAAGTTAAAAAGAACTTTATACAATGCTATTCAAAAGTTTGGGGTCAGTATTTTTTTTTTTTTTTTTTTAAGAAATTAATACTTTTATTCAGGAGGGATGTGTTAAATGAATAAATGTTATTGTAAAGACTTATATTGTTATAAAAGATTTCTATTTTGAACAAATGCTGTTCTTTTTAACTTTGTATTCATCAAAGAATCAAAGAAAAAAGGTTCCAAAAAACAATATTAAGCAAAACAACAGTTTCAACACTCATAATAAATCAGCATATTAGAATGATTTCTGAAGGATCATGTGACACTGAAGACTGGAGTAATGATGCTGAAAATTCAGCGCTGCATCACAGAAATAAATTCTATATTAAAATATATTAAAATAATAAAGTAATATTAGAGATTGCAATAAGATTTCACAATATTACTGTTTTTTTTCTGTATTTTTGATTGAATAAATACAGCCTTGATGAGCAGAAGAGACTCCCTTAAAAACATTAAAAATCTTACTAATCCCAAACTTTTGAGCGGCAGTGTGTGTGTCACAATACACTGTCGGAGGAACGACGGAGACGAGGAGGACAATCAATAGTCTTTTAATCATCGAAGCACAAGGGTAATCCAGTACAGGAACGAGGAGCAGACACATGTAGAGACAAAGTAGACCCAACAAACACTAACTGAACAGACTAGGGCTAATAAACACAGGATAATGAGGAACTAAGGAGACACACATGGAATCTTAATCAAACAAAACGAGGAAAGGAACATGATTAAATAAGGCAAAACAGGAACTACATGGGGACAAAACACGACATAGACAGGTCCATAATCCTGACAGTGTGTGTGTGTATACATATACATACATACATATATATATATATATATATATATATATATATATATATATATATACTATATATATATACATACAGACACACACACACTAAACAATAATAAAATATTGTATATAAAAGTCAATATACAATATTACTTTAAGAAACTGTTCAAAAGGCTATAATTTTAATATTAGCGTATTTAATATTACATTATTGTTTCTATTACTGTTACTTTGCATGATGTATTATTTTCTTGTTTTTGTCATGCGAGTATGAGCATAATAAATAAAATGCATTATTATTATTAATTATTTATACAATGCACAATAATAATTGTAACAAAAACAATACATTATATAAATATAATTGTATAACTGATTTGTAATACTGCCTCTCTTCTGCAGTGAGTCCTTTCAGTGTACAGAAGTGTTTGCCATGTCCCCATAACCACTCATGGGCTGTCAGACTGCAATCTGGAGTGAATGAATGTGATTGGATGTGGCTGACTTTAACCAACACACATAAACTGACACACCCTCACACACACACACACACACACACACACACACACACACACACACATTTCCTGAAGCTACCGTTGATGTATTCCACGCCACACTTTCCAAAAACAGACAGCCAATCTGCCTCAGGGCGATCACACGTTAACCAACCAATTTACAGTGGCACCTCGTACACCGTGGCAAATGCAAACTCATTAGGATTCAACTACACACAACACGAACGCACGCACAAATAGAATCTCATTAAAAACAAGGAAATAATTTTGAAAAAGTTCCACTCAAGTCACTCATGCATCTTACATGGCCATTAACGCTCTGTTAGCTAAGTACAAGAAGTTGTGTATTTTCCTTATTAAGACACATTATCATCAAATGTGAATGTAAGAGCACAGTTAGCCACACACTGGGGTCTTTCACACCCCGCTCACTCTCGTTCTCTCTCCAGACGTGACATAAAAGTGTGAAAGAAGGCTGAGTGAAAGGAAAGCGCGTGGACAGGAATGAATTTCATGGTTATAACTCAGGAGAGAGCCGGTATTGTGCGGCTTTGCAGTGGAACGTAGTGTGTCCCTGACGCCATGACTCCGGTGTGAATAAAGCCTAGTCCTGCTTTTTTTCACTTGTATGAGGGACTATGTTGCGTTTTTGATCTAAAACACTGAGAATATTTCAATGGCAGGTGGACGGCAGGGGACACAGAGCTTGACAGATCTGGCTCAAGCTGAATTTGAGGAGGATTTGTGTTTTGGGGCCTGTTCCTGGGGCGGTTTTGGTTTGTGGCATTTAATGAAAGGACACTCAGGGCAAATTCACTGAGCTGTGTTGCTTTCACAGGATTTTCTTTTTTTTTTTTTTTTTTCAACACTAACACCTCCATCTTATTCATTACCAACCAACTGCCTGATATCTGTGCTGATGTATGAATGAATGAATGAATGAATGAACTAACCAACTAAAATACAAAAATACGAAAAAAAATATTATTTTCATTTTATTTCATTTATTATTTTGATTTAGTTTAACTTGATATACTAAAATATTTAAAACTAAAGCTGAAAAAATAATATAAACTACACAGAAATATTTTTAAAAAACTAATAAAAATAACAAAATCACAAAAAAATATTACAACTTTTAACTGTATTAAAATCATTAAAATAAAAAAGGAAAATATGAAAATAAAAACTAATTCAAACTATTAATAAAACTATAATAGTAACTAAGTGTAATAAAATAACACTGACTGCAACTTTACATCATATCATGGTTCATTTATATTATTTTATAGGACACACACACACACACACATATATACCTGTACATATAGTACATATATTATTTTTATTATTATATACCTACAAATATACATTATTATTATTATTATATACCTACAAATAGTCAGACATGGATTGAAATTGTGTCATGAATTTATGGGAATGTTTGTGCAGTTACCCAAATACTATTACTAATACAGTTACTAAAACAGCAAATAAACAACGCTTTTAGCAGCATGCTTAGTAAACTGCCCCTACAGTGATGAAAATGTGATGGCTGATTCCACCTCTGTGCAACATGTTCTGTGAGCCTGATCTATGGGCGTCATATGAAGACCTCCATATTGATGGGTGTTAGTCTAATTGAGGGAGGGGGGAATCTGTTTGCTGAGGCTTGATTCACAGTCTGTCAAAGTGATGGAAACAGGATGTTGTTTCTACACGCAATCAAGGATGACAAAGATTACGCTGTGGATGCATGTGTATCTGTGAGTGTGTGTATACGTGGGTTAAGGGTGCACACATCACCAACAAAGAGTTTTTGCTAAATTAAATCTCTCATTCGAAGATGATTTTATCCAATATAACAGTTATTTTCCCCCTTGTCAGGCACATAAACAAACCAAACTGAACGGTAATAGGTTTTGTGCATTTATTTTTGCCGGCAAATGGACGTGATGTAAATTTCTCGCCTTTTGGTGCATTTAATGCACGATCACTGCCTCATGCTAAATGGCTGTTATCTGCGGACACAAGTCAGCAGGTGTTCACTGAAGCCGTTAACCGGGTCTAAATGAACAGGGCTGGGGGGAAGGATCCATTCTCTTGATGGGCTGTTGCACAGTAAACACTGACCCAGGCCTGACCTGATCAGACAAGTGCTTTTACTCATCAGCTCTGCAAATAGGTACGAGTGCCATTAAGACATTAATTTGGACCTCCCACCAATCTAACTAAGGACAATGTGCACAACACACACACACAAGTAAAGATACACAAATCAGCGGGATGGTAATCAGAGGGGTCGTAATGTGTTTCCACCGTCAGAGCAACAAAGACCATACAGTGAAGACAAGCCAGATGCTAATGAAACACAGAAAACAGTGCGTGCGTGTGTGTGTGTGTTTGTATATACTGTATATGTGACCCTGGACCATAAAACCAGTCATAAGTAGCATTTGTAGCAATAGCCAACAATACACTGTATGGGTCAAAATTATTGATTTTTCTTTTATGCCAAAAATCATTAGGATGTTAAGCAAAGATCATGTTCTATGAAGATATTTTGTAAATTTCCTACCGTAAATATATCAAAACTTACTTTCTGATTAGTAATATGCATTGCTAGGAACTTCATTTGGACAACTTTATGTGCAATTTTCTCAGTATTTAGATTTTTTTGCACCCTCAGATTCCAGATTTTCAAATAGTTGTATCTCAGCCAAATGTTGTCCAATCCTAACAAACCATACATCAATGGAACGCTTCTTTTTATTTTATTTTATTTTATTTTATTTTATTTAGCTATTTATTCAGCTTTCAGATGATGAATAAATCTCACTTTCAAACAATTGACCCCTATGACTGGTTTTGTGGTATATATATATATATATATATATATATATATATATATATATATATATATATATATATCTTTAGGGCTGCCACTAATGGTATTTTGATTTTGATTAATCTATCAACTAATTTATCGATTAATCGATTAATCGGTTAATCTAAACGATTAATTTCCCACCAAAAAAAATCTACAATTTTACTTAAGAATATTTTATTAAACTTGCAACTTTGCCATTCAGTAGTGTATCATAAAAAAGTATAAATGTAAACAAGCCATTGACAAAATGTAAAATTAATAGAGTAAAAATGTAAACAAACCTAATAAAAATGAAATAAAAAGAAAATAATAGCAAAAGTCTGATAAGGTCAGCATGTTCTTAATGTCAATATATCCACATGTTCTGGGCTTCTGTTCATTACAGCTGTGAGTGCAACTACAAAGGAAAAAAACAAATCTGTTTCAATTAACCCCAACAGTTGGGTTTTCACGTTAAATAAATGCAATGTTTAGAGTCCATTGGAATCAAATATTAACATTTTATTATTAAAAGTTATTATTATTAAAAATGTTAAGTATTAAAAATATTCTTAGAAATGTGTAATCAACAGATTTAAACAGACATTTCCAGCATGATAAAAAAAATGAACAGAGGACTTCAGCAGTGAAACTCCAAATGAAATCCAAATTTATATTAAATTAAATAAAGTGCAACATGGAGTGCAAGAATCAAGTGTCCATCTCATCGTCCAAATCACTGAAATCAAAATTCAGTATTATATTGTAAGAATGACAACATATCCACGTGTTCTAGTCTACTAACAATAAAATTATAAAAAAAACAAAAAAAAAAACACTTTTTAAAGGAGTATTTACCAGAAATATTATTTACCAGAATTTATTTAGGAGAAAAATGTAAATACGCAGTATTTCTGGAAAAAATAAATAAATAAATAAATAAATAAATAAATAAATAAATAAATAATTTTATTTAAAAATAAATAAATAAATAAATAATTGGAGATGCTTTTGATTATTAAAATTTAATGGAACCATTAAAATGGAATCCAGAAAATAATGGAAAACAGAATTTAGTAAAGATAAAACTGTAAAACTCAATTAATTAGACAGGTTTTTTGATTAATAAAATTTAATTTAACCATTAAAAAGAGTACATCTAAAAGAGTATAGAAAAATGAAAATAACTGAATTTGTAAATAAAACGGATTTCATAGGGCCCTGTAATTATTGTTGTTATTATTATTATTATTATTATTATTATTATTATTATTATTATTATTATTATTATTATTATTTATGTATTTATTTATTTTTTTATTTTTTTATTTTTTTTGTGGTAATAAAAACAGATGTAAATGAACAATAGCCTTTAAAATTACTTAAAATACATATATATTAGCAATGAGGCAATAATAATTAGATCAAATAAAGTATCAAAAGCAAGAACTCATATGGTTTTATTGAACAAAACTGTTAAAATACATAATGTATTATAAACAATAGAGCTAATGTACATTACGCATTACAACAAAAGCCTGCAGGGGGCGCCAACGGCCTGGCGATTGTTTTTACACATTACTGTGCGATCTAATACTCGTTTAATATTGACCAAGCACCATTTAATTCATATGTCCACTTAATCTTTAATATTTGTCAATTTCTTTAGGACAGAAATGCTATAGCCACTGTAATTAAATGAATATGTGGACAGCAAAACGTGTAAACTCAGAGTGAGGGTTTGAGCTTTGATTTTGAAATCTCGATGTATTCTCCTGTGTTTGTGTAGATTTATAAATGATTTACCTTACAAATCTGATGAAATGGCCCACGTCGCGTTCCCAGATGAACGATATAATAAACCCAAACTCACAACAGCATGCAGAGATGGAGTTTGAGACACTTCACACATGTAAATAATAACAGTTTCTGTGGAACTACTGTGAACGGAGCCGCTGTGTGACGCACGTACGTAACCTACACGCGTGTAAATAATTAAAGCGCATATACTGTATTAGAACTGCATCGCATAGAATCATTTAATTAAATCGTAACGTTTGTAAATTAACAATTATGCTTAATTATGATTTTTAAATGGGTTTAATATATCATGCAGCCTTGGAAAACAGTCTAATAGTATGTGTTTTATGGATTCTCGTCCGTGAAATGCGCCAATTCCGGTATTTTGCCGGTTAGTCGACGCGAGCAAAATGAAGTCAAGGATTTAAAAAAAAATAAAATAAATAAAAATCGAATAGTCGAATAAAATCGACGAATCGCGACAGCCCTATATATCTTTATATTTTTAAAATATAATTTATTCCTGTAGTGGCAAAGCTGATTTTTTTTCCTGCCATGATCCTTCAGAAATCATTCTAATATAATTGTAATATTCATTTATTCTAATATATATATATATATATATATATATATATATATATATATATATATATATATATAAATAATAAATAAATATATATATATATATTTGTGTGTGTGTGTGTGTGTGTGTGTGTGTGTGTGTGGAATATTGTATCACATCAATAATAATTGTCACTTTAGAATGTTTATCCTGTTCCTTTTTGCCACATAGTGCAAGCTGTGACCGTTACGTGTTCAATATTCTGTCTCCCTGCATTTTTCAAAGTGAACATTGCTTATAATACAAAAAAAGCCATAGAACAGTGGAGAAGTATGTGAAATAGGATGTAGACTTCTCAAATCTATAATTGACAGAAAAATAGAATACTAATTGTGTTTCTAAAGAGAACAAGTGCAGACACACATCTTTATACAAGTCGATGACTTCCTTTCCTAAGTAGGCAAACTCTTATGAGACAATATCAGTTCTGCTAACAGTAGCTCATCCAAACACACGTGTGCACAGCACACAAACAAATACCCTGCCTTCTGTAGACTGGTTTCGTCTGAAACTGCCTCCGCCTTTGTCGTAACGTCCATCCTTCAGTTCAGCTCGTGTTTCCTTTTATTTACCTCTCTCTCTGTCTCACACACAAAGCAAAGCAGTTGTTGAGGAGTTTCCCTCCCCGCATCTCTCCAGTACGCTGCCATTGTCAGCATGCATCCTGCTGCTGTAGAGAGTGTGTGTGTGTTTTGTGTGATCGACAGAGGTTTACGGCTAAATGAGGGGTGTGAAAAAGACAAAGACGGAGAGGAGAGTGGGAAGCTGACAGAGCAGCACCACAAAAGCACTTAACAACTTCACACACACCCTCTCTCTCCCTCTCTCTTTCTCTCTCTCTCTCGCTCTCTTTAAGTGGTGACAGACTGGCAGCTCCTCTCCGTGAAGTTAAATGTCAGATGCAGTACTCGGCTTCTCTCTGTGTCTTCACTCCTCTCTTTTCACTATGTCTTGACAGGTGCCACTGCCGCGTTTTTATGTTCCGCAAAAAATGAGCCCAAACTCAGCCGCTCACCGACTCACTTACAGCTTCCTTTCTGACCTCTGTCCACTCCGTCTTCACTTTATCGCATCATTTGCTCCATCCCAGTTTCACTCACTGGATTTTCCTCCTTGTGTAGGATATTTCTGGTTTAAGCACTTTTTTGTCAGGCCTGCAGGGCAATCGCACAATTGTTACTAAGTTTTAAACTTCCTGACACAGCAGATATCCAGCGCCCACTATGCCCACACGTCAGCAAGATCAGTTAAAAAATTCTTAATAATGTTCCTTGAGAATTTGGAGAAAGCGTATCACAAGTCAACAATCCATAAAAAGTTGATTATGAATTTTGTTTCAGTCCCAAATGCACATCTTGCAAAATTGCACACCGTCATCTGCATCAGAACCCAGTTTTTTGTTCAACTAGAGATTATTTTTGTACTAGGACACGTTTGTCATCACACATTTCCATCTGCCTGAGGTTTGTATGTAAATATGAATTACCCTCAGCGTGTACGACATCACCGTTAGACATTAAAAAAAGAAAACAGAAGATTGAATAGAAATAACTTCCATTTCATGTGATGCACGTCGACATTAAACGAACCTGCTCTGTATTATGAAGGAAACGAAACGTCCATCTCGACATGTGAGCATAAGAAAGCTAGGAGAATAAAGTGAGTCATCCCGTCATTCTGTTCTTATGAAGGGAGGAAGTGAGAATCATATTGTTAAGAATACTAAACTCCTCTGACAGAGGCTGACAGGTCTCCACTGCTGAGAAGAAACTCAAAGACGGAGCTAGCAATAGCACAACAATTGATGTAAGTGGACGCCAGTCGCTACTGTTTACCAAACTCTATACTTTTATCTTTTTTTTTCTATCGTTTCTTCATGCTGAGTCCAAAACATCATGAAGCTACTGTTCAAAACATTCGGGGGTCAGTAAAATTTTTCATGTTTTTAAAAGAAGTTGCTTATTCTCACCAAGGCTGCATTTATTTGATCAAAAAATACAGTAAAAAATAAAATAAAATTACTACAGCTTAATTTAATATAATTTAAAATGTATTCTTGTCACAATCCTTCAGAAATCATTCCAATCTGCGGATTTCATGCTCAAGAAACATTTCTTATGATCAATGTTGAAAATTGCTGTGCTTAATATTTTGGGTGAAAACCTTTTTTTTTTTTTTTTTTCCATTATTATTTGATGAATAGAAAGTTCAAATAAAAAGCTTTTACACATTATTACACAAGTGTCTTTTTTTTTTTTTACTCGATCGATTTATTGCTTCCAAAAATATATTAATTTCTTGAAAAAATCTATTAAAGTGAATGTGCATACAAAGGTGCAATTCATTTAGTGAATTCTCCTCTGACTGTAGTGCATACATGTTTTACACACTTAAATGGAGAGAACAAGGACAAGTTAACTATGAATTGTGGAGTCTTAGGGACAGTCCAGTGGTGGTACATCTACATCTGGGATTAGTCCACAGGACAGTGAGATAAGGTGCACACTTGGCTGGATTGTGCCACCTGGAATTATTTACAAGGCAAAAGTTTGGCAAAGACCATAACAGCAGAACTAAGAGTTTAGAGCTAAAATTCGCATTAGAGGAGAAGATCTAAATTTGCACCCGTGCTTGAAAGCCAGCAAAGCTGTAGAATTAATGTTTTAGCATAAGATAATAAATAAAAAAACTGACAAAAATAAATAACAAATAAATTTAAAGAGACAGTTCACCCAAAAATGAAAATCCTGTTATCGCCCTCGTGTCATTTAAAACCTACGATTGTTGTTCTTCTATGGAAAACTGGTTACCAACATAATTAAAAATATCTTATTTGTGTTCTGAAGAAGAAAGCAAGCCATACAGATTAAGAATAACATGAAGGTGAGTTAAAAACTAAATAAACAAAAAAAAAATAAACTTTTTGGGTGAACTATCCCTTTAAGAAAGAAAATCATCTGCCATTCTTTATGCATTTTTTTCTCTCCAAAATTCAATCTTAAATGCCTTAAAAAACTGATTAAAAATACAAAATACATTATCTACAAAACCAACTGTGATTGATTGTTTAATTACATTAAGCGGCTCAAATGGAATCAATTGCAAAAAAGGAGAACAAGAAAAGCAAGCAAAGAAATATCAATACAAAGCTGACTTTGGCGTGACAATGTTGACTTAAAAGTTCAGCGCTTTCAGGAGGAGACTGTGGGATCAAGTGTCTCTAAGGGGAACTTCAGCACATTCCTCTTGCCCTAAAACCAAGTAGGACGGTCAAAGAGCAAACACTGCCGTTATCACTTTTACACATGTACGAAAGAAACATCTCCCCTCTGGGCTTATCTTCAGCTCTGAGCAGTGAATTAGGCACCGGTATGGGAGTGGTGCTAGGGTGGATGTTGGTATAAATCACCTCAAGGTTCGATTTGGCATTTTAAGGAGAAAGAAAATCAAAACCTAAACCTCTCTCCTCCTCCCTGCTCTCTTTTTAGCTTTCTTCCCCTGTTTCTCTGCACAAATCACCTTTACTCTGTCCGTGTCTCCCTCGGGTTATATGAGGCTGAAGATGCAGCTGGGGAATGGAGGGATTAGGAACACACTCCTACATGAATACGTCACAAATTGCATGGCATTCAGGACCCAGAGAGATAGAGAGTGTGTGTGTGTGTGTGTGTGTGTGTGTGTGTGTGTGTCACAGTCAAAGCTGGGACTGACACACATCCATGCTCTCTGATGATCCTGGATTAGTCTGTTGATGTGTTTTGGGAGCATGAGTGTGTGTCTGTCCATGTGTGTGAGAGAGAGTGCATCCCTGGCACTGCTAATGCTACATTTGTGCTGAGATAGGCCTGTTCTGAATCTGCTCTCAAAGGCTTATTTGGGTTCCATTAATGATGGCCTCACCCAGTAATCTCTCTAAATTGGAAATCTGATGAGAAGTTAAAAAAAAAAAAAAAAATCACTTTCAGTTGGGAGAGTGCATATGCTGCTGTTCCTTCCCTTAGGAGAGCGAGGAAGGGATGTAGGGCGCGAGAGGAAGAGATAGTCGTAATCGTGTCTCCAATTTAGCCTGCTTTGCATTTAGTGGAGTCAGGACCAGGATGCTCACTGCTCCTCTGTCGTCATTTGAGACGAAAAAGACGCCGCTCAGGAAAGTACACACAGTTCTACAGCTTTTCCTGAATCCTTTTACAGCTTCCAGACCACATCACAGCACAAGAATATCTCTGCAAATCTTTCATTTTACCATCATGACGTATACGGCGGGGATTAGCAACCCTTTTTGGTCTGCTGAACCTCTATGACCTAAATTATTTACTGAAGCTCCCAATGAGACTTTAAATAATGTTCTGGACATTCAATCAATTTATAACACGACTCTCTGAAATATTTGACTCTGACTGGTCAATCATGGCATTCAGTGGTCAAATCGTTTTATTTAATGACTGCTAAACTGTATATTTTGTTGTCATTGCTGTTTCACGTCTCTCGTACTGCTCTTTTTCAACTTCAAATTATTATTATTATTTTATTTACAGTATATTTATGGTTAGCAGTATACATATTTAGTGTAAGCAGAGTAATTACTGTCATTACTGCAAAATAAGGTAATATAATAAAATATAATTTAATACATCATAAGCTATTTAATTTTTTTTACATAATGCCTTATATATATATATATATATATATATATATATATATATATATATATATATATATATATACTGTAAAAATAATTATAATTTAAATTTTAAATAAAGTATTATATTTTGACCAATTGTTTTTTATTTTATTTTATTTTATTTTATTTTATTTTATTTTATTTTATTTTATTTTTTGTACGATTTTATAAAATTTGTTTTAACTAATTACACTTTTCCCCCCATAGAAATCTCATGAACCTGCAGTTCCAACATGAACCACTAGGGTAGGAACTGTAGTTGGAGATTATAACCTTGCAGACTTGGAATTTAATTTTTTTTTAATTTCCAGGTTTTTCCATGCCCGTGGGAACCCTGCAACTTGCTAGTCTGGAAATACACATTGTTAACTAATACTAACTATTAATTACACAGTTGTGCTTCCCGGTCTCATCTCTTTATTCTTGTCATATACTATGTAATAGCTTTCATGGACTGTTACACTGTAAAACAAAACACACACACACACATATATATATATATATATATATATATATATATATATATATATATATATTTTTTTTTTTTTTTTTTTTTTTTTTTTTTTCCCAGCTGAAATGCTAAAACACTGGAGATGTGTGTTGTCTTGTAGCTGACAAACATGTGCTGTAAGAAACAAGCATCATGGGAAGCCCAGCCCAGCCAGCACCCCATGGAGACCAACGCATGACTTCCCAAAGTCTTTTTCCCGTTCATAGGCCATGGCAAATTTATGGGATTTACAAACGTTGCGGAGAGGAGGGCAGCGAGAGGCGGAGAAGAGTGAGATGGAATGACAGAGCATGAGGGGAGGAGAGGAGGAGGGCAGCGAAAAATGAAGATCAGAGGAGGTCAAGCAGAGGATTGGAAATGGAGGCGAAAAGGAGACAGAGAAGAGTGAGAGTGACAGCGAAGAGACAAAATGAAGAGAAGAGATTAAAAGAGTAGAGAAACAAGAGAAAAAAGTGAGAAAAGACGAGAAGCAGAAGTAGCAAGAAATTAAGACATAAAATGAACAAAGAAGAGACAACACAAGATGAGAAGAAATGAGACAAGACCAGAAGAGAAGAAACAATGACATAAGAGACAAGATGCGTAAAATAAAATGTTGAGACAAATCATAATGAACAGAGTAAACCAGCAAATAAACAGAGACTGGGAAAAAAAATACATAAGTAGAGAAGAGACGCATAAAGAATGAAATAGTAGAGAATAAAAGTACTGAGATGAACAGAGAAGAAAAGAGAAGAAACAAAACAAGTGGAGAAAAGATGAGTAGAGAACAAAAGAAACAAGTAGAGAAAAAAGAGAAGAAATTATGTGAGTATAAAAGAGTGGAGAGACAAGTGGGTAAGAAAAAGAAGAGATAAGTAGCAAATAGAACAAGATGAATAGAGAAGAAAATATAAGAGATGAGTAGAAAAGAAAAAAGAAAAGGTAAGAGACAAGATGAGGTGAGAGCCAAAGAAAATCTAAGAGAAGATCTGAGAAGATCTGATCTGAGAAGAGAAGAGAAGAGAAGAGAAGATCTGAGAAGATCTGAGAAGAGAAGAGAAGAGAAGAGAAGAGAAAAGAGAAGAGAAGAGAAGAGAAGAGAAGAGAAGAGAAGAGAAGAGAAGAGAAGGGAAGAGAAGAGAAGATCTGAGAAGAGAAGAGAAGAGAAGAGAAGAGAAGAGAAGAGAAGAGAAGAGAAATGAGATGAGACTGGTAGAGAAGAAAAGAGAAAGCAGTCGAAATGAGACTAGACCAGCAGAAAAGAAATGAGACGAGACGAAAAGAGAAGAGAAAACAGAAGTGACCCACCCGTTTTATCTTATCGTGTGTGTAATGTCCGCTCTTATCCCCTTATCACTGTGAAATGGAATTTGCCCAATGACATGGAAATCATCATTTAGGGCCAAGACAGAGACTCTCCCACACAGGCCAACAGAGAATATCCAGCACATTTACATACGGTCTCTCTCTCTCACACACACACATACTGAGACAGAGTGAAGAACAGAGGGCCAGAGTTAACAGGCATAAAAAGAAGTGTGCTTCACTGAGAGTGCGGATAAATGTCACACACAGCGGCATTTCATTGAGCCTTCGGAGCGCTCTAAAGGTACCTCTCACTAGATAAACCAAAAGAGACCTCGCCGTGTGTGTGTACGTGTGCGCTCTTTCCCTAACACACATCTTATCTACTTCAAAATCTACATCTCTTTCACCCGAGACCCTGTGCTTTTTCCCCACAGCACGAGACTTTGTTGGAAGTCAATGGCTGTTTGTGAGAAAAGAGAGAGAAAGAAGGGAGGAAAACAAAAGCTGGCCATGAATAACTCTGACTCCAGCAGTTTTGTGGGGTTTGAAAGAGACGCTTGAATAATGGACTGCTTTTCCCCAACAGAGGCGACAAGCCTCAGACAAACTTATTTATAAACACGAGAACAATGGACAGGCGAAGAAAAGAAACACAATTCTAGCAGAGGAAATATTCACGGGGCGATGTTGTACAGACAGATGTGCGTATTGACATCCCAGGCTTATTTCACAGCGACAATGAGACAAATAATAAACACAAGTACACTACCTGTCACCGTGATGTGGCTGTTTGCTTGGGGGGTAAATATGAATACGACACAAAAAAAAAAAAAAAAAAAGAAACCTATATTTATGGCTAGAGGACTGAATTTCAAATTCGCCTCGTTCATTATGCTATGACAACCTATTAGGAAGTGTGGAAGTCTTCAAAAAATTCCCTTCCCTGCTCGATACATCAAACTTATACCCCTTACACTCCAGCATTAGCTCCTGAAAGGCGGAATAGGTCGATCTGTCACTCATACAAATAGGCCGACCCTCTTTCAAGGAAAGATGTTCTCGTTCTTTCTCACTGTCATCCTCCTTTCCTCGCTCGTTTGCTCATTTATATGCATCTGATAAAGGCATGCTGGTTATTTCACATATTGACTTCTAACGTGTGACAAACAGGGGCTACATTTAATTAGCCTTTAGTCATTGAAGACATGCTGTTTAAGGGTGATAAAGGGAGAGAGAGAAATGCAAACGGTTAGAAGACCTTACATTTATTCTGACCTCACACACTGCAATGGATCTTTCCTTCTCCTTAACATCTAAAGGGGCGTTTGCACATGCATCGATCTAGAAGTCAAGTTTAACGACTGACAGTGGGAGAGAAGACATTGACGCACACATGATCAATCTCCTGTGAGTTACTGTGGAGCGTAGATAGGATGTTAACTTTATTGTGAGTGATTTCACTCTTTTATGTGATTTGCCTATTAACGCATACACACCAGGGTTGCCAGGTTTTCACATCAAAACCCACCCAATTGGTACTCAAAACTAACACGTTTTTTTTGGCAGGGTTCCCCTGGTAAAATTCTCATTCCAGGGGCTAAATATCATGTTATTGGGGTCGCTTCAACCCACGGACATGAAAAACAACCCACGGCAACAGTCATAAGTAGAAAACCGCGGACTTGGCAACACTGATACACACTACCATTCGAAAGACTGGAGTAATGGCTGCTGACAATCAGCTTTGGCATCACAGGAATTAATTACATTTTAAATTATAGTAATTTCACAATATTACACAGTATTACTATTTTCACTTTTGAACAGTGCTAGATAATAGTGCTATAATACAATATAATATAATATAATATAATATAATATAATATAATATAATATAATAAAAAATATATATATTATATAATTATTATTATATGATAGCACTATTATATTACTATAGTATATAATATAATATAACTAATATTATATTATATTATATTATATTATATTATATTATATTATATTGCTAGAATCGGTTTAATTAGATGAATCTATCAAGTTACTGAATCAACATCTAGTAATCGTTGCTTTCAGTTATTTTATATTTTAATATATTACAGGATGGATGGATGTTATACTGTATACAAAATAAGCAAACATACGCACATAGTCATACCTCTTTCATATGTAAGTAAGATGAATATTATAACTGAAATATACCCAAATTAACTGGAACTGAATTAAAGTCAAGTTTGTGAATCAGAATTCAGTTTGAAAAGTTTCGACTGGCAACCAGTAACTTCACTAAATGCCAACCAGCGACCACCAATACTGCAACTTGGTGACCTGCAGCTATAAAATGAGTGCATGTGTGAACGGGGCATAAACCACATTGCAACCAGGCCAGAACTCATTTCTTCATTTATTTCCTGGGTCAGGCAATCAGACTGGCACACTTCTTGCTCCCAGACCTCTCCCCTTGCCCTCCATAAAGAGAGAAAGAGAAAGCAAAAGAGCAAAAACAATGTTTACAAGTAAAAGCTCCAGATTTTTTTGTGGAATTAGATTTCCTGTTTTGAAGTCTTCATGACTCACACTTTGAAGTTGTTGGGGTATTTAAATTGTCTGTTGGTTCAATTTTCTTTGGGCTATGATTATTTCCTTTAGTGCTTTGGTGTTTTTTCCCGCCCTCATCTCTCTCTCTCTCTTCTGTTCTTGTCCTTTTTTCCTGCCTTCTCGTTTTTGATGAGTGTTTACGAGTATCTCAGGGGAAACAGAGGCTGCCTGCTGGGGAGCGAGGACGAAGATGGAAAGAACGGCGAGCTTAGCCGCGACGCATTCATCTGTCACACCAATCCCACGGCTGTGTGGACACACTCCTTTATGAAACGCGGATGGAAAGAGCGAGGGACGGGGGAGAAAGATGGACGAGGAGAGGAATCCGGCACTCTCTTAATTAAAGGATGCTGCCGAAGTGTCTTCTGAAGCAGGGATAATAGCCATAAGCTCTCTGTCCTGTCTAATCTCCTGAGTTACTACATTAAAGACAGCCTTAATTAAGCCCCTTAGGACCCCCGTCATAGAGCTTATAGGAAACAGTCGCTGTCCGTTCGCCTCCCAAAAAGCACACAACGAGGCCTAGCATGCAGCCTCCACCAACGCGCACATTAGAAGCCATGTGATCGTATATCTGTATCCCCCAACCGCACAACGCCCCCTTGAATTCCCGTCCAGAGTGATCAAACCTAACAAGGGTGGAAGCTACAGTAGGATGCATCTCCCTCCCTCTGTTTTAATGCAACGATTAGACTGGCTAAATATCGAAAAGAGGATCTTGTATGCCTTAATCTCCTGCTAAGCTCCATTTATGAGATGGGTGTGTACCGGTGGCTAAGACGATCAGGCAGTAAATAAGGGCTTTAGTACCTGGTTTGGCCTGATATCCGATTGTAAGCCGGCAAACAGCAGCTGCCACCCATTCCAGCACAACTAGCTTGACTTCAGACCTAAATGTGACTCGACACTGCTCGGTTTCAGCATAACAGATACTACACTCCATGTTTGTTTGGGCTAGATGTACATATGTGCTCAGTTTGGGTTATTTATTTATTTATTTATTCATTCCTGAAGTGATTTGAGAAGAATTTTGTGCATTATATAGACTAGGGTGCAATTTGTATGCCTTGTTGACAGCTAAGCTAAGGCTTCAGCCCTCCTTTAACTCCCTTTCTTCTGTTTCTCTCTGTCATGCTCAGACCCTTTGGCAGATATCTGGCAGAAAGGAATAGACAGACCAGTGATTAAGACCAAGGCACACATTTAGCCTTCAACCCTGCCTAATGCTGAAAGATTAAAGCCAAGGGATCGAGAAGAGAGGGAGAGAAAGATATGCCTCAGTGCCCTGCTTTCTGCATGGCTCTGATTAAAGGATGGCCAGGTCAGTGAGGCTGCGAATTGCCCACAAAGGAGGCAAGGGTCAGCACAAACAGGCTGTTGTCACCAGTAGGTCTTCTCTCAGGGTGAAAAAGATGCCCTTGTCACAGTTTTACATTGTAGGGTTCACAAAAAAGATATGTGAACCAATGGAGCCAGAGAGCAGCTGTAAATTAAGGGCATTCTATACAGTACACAATATATTTTATGTTATAGATGGAACTCATGTTTTAAGCTTAAAGCGCATGTGCTTTTGAACCACACAAAAGATAAATGAATTATTCAATTAAATAAAAAAACAATATTAATTGTAAATCAGTCAATCAAAGGAAGTCCATTAATTGAATGGGGTTCTCAAATGGGTTAAAGGTGCTCTTAAACTAAATACATATTGGTGGGGTGTTCAAATTAGGGTCCTGTATAAATGAGTTAAATAATGGTCATAGTAGTAGTAATAAATAAACAAATTGTCATCTGCTACTTGTGAATGAGCCTCACAAGTAGTGATGTTTTAAGTTCCACCTTCGTTTTGCTGTCTCTCTCAATAAATGTGAAGCTACCCCACAGTTCTTGCGTTCCATATTACAGTGGCCTTTTAGTAACAGAAAACTGACAATGAATATTCTGTCTCTATGAAGCCAAATATGGGTGGTTTATACCTGGATCAGGCAGAAAGTGGACATCCCATGCTAAAGCCTCACTGAAGAGCACACTGACCTTGAGACAAAGAGTGTAAATTACTCAAAGTCAGGATGGGAGAAACACTAGCGTAAGACAGCCTGAGACACCCTGCGTTCTTCACTACACCTCTCTCTATCGCTCTTTCTTTATCCACAGAATAGATTACACCTCCCTACTAACGGCTGACTGACATATCACCACGCATATGCAAGCAGTCTGCTGCCCTCAAGACAGAGGAAAGAAGAAGAAAATTGAGGGAGAGAAGAAAGAAAGGGAGAGAGTAAAAATAATGGTAGAGCAGAAGTGTCAAAATGATTCAGCTTTACAGGAAGACACATTGTGCCCTGCTGAAAAAAAGACTAATGTGCCTAATGATTTTTGATTACGTGTGAGGAGACGCTGTGAAGAAACCTCACTAAATAATGTCTCATGTTCTCTCTCTCCTTCTCTTCCTCTCTCCTTTTCTTTCTTTCTTTATTTTTCTCTCCTGTAAGATTGTGTTATCTCAGGCAAACAGTTTGCAGCTGAGGGGGAGAAAGCTCAAGGTGAGACTAGCGGTGGCAATATTAAATAATGTGAGGAGTGCAGAGATAGATGGGATGTGTGTGTTTGGGGTGAGAACTGACCACAGCTCTGAGCCAACGGAAGCATAAAGCAATGTGTATCCCTGGAGACCAAACCGAACATAAAATCAAATCAAATCATAAATGACCATTACAACCATTACTAAACTGCAACTAATGTCACGGTAGAGGTCAGTTTTCCCACAGTTTGACCTGTACACATGCATTAAAAAAAAAAAAAAAAAAAGGAAATAAAATAAATAAATAAGCAGTTGGTGTGGCGTTCAAATGAGTTAGGCTGTATTTATCTAATCAAAAATACAGTAAAACTAATATTGTGAAATATTATTACAAATTAAAATAACCGTTTTCTATTTTAATATTTACGTCTGATATGGGTTTCAGAAGTGTGTGGCAAAATGGCTCGATAGCGCCACCTATACACATTCAACGATGTGCCCCTCGAGCTGTGTTTTACGTACATGTACGAAAATCGGCAGACACAAGTAACTCAACAATACCCACGAAAAAGTCTCCTGGTACGAAATCCGAATCCCAACAGGAAGTCAGTTATTTAGAATTTTCCCGACAAATTTTGTGTCTTTTTTGCCATTTCCAGGCATCATATTTTTACAAACTCCTCCTAGAGAATTTTTCAGACCAACTTCAAATTTGGTCAGTCTATTCTAAAGCCCTTTGTGACGTTAAATTGCGAAGATCTTATTCGATGTTTCGCCATGGAAAAATAAGTTGTTGTAACTCAGCCATACAATGTCCGATCTGCCTCAAACTTCACATGTTCAATACGAGTCCTGGCCTGAACACATCTAAATGCCAATATTCTGTTATAATCATAGTGCCGCCTGCTGGCAACAGGAAATTACTTGTTTTACACTAACTTAAACATACAATGTCCAATTTGCACCAAACTTCATATGTTTGGTAAGAGGCCTGGCCTGAAGACATCTACATGCCAATATTCCGTTGTAGTCATAGTGCCACAATCTGGAAGCAGGAAGTTTGGCACAAATAAATGACTGACATATTCCTCCTATATTTACCACTTTAAATGCATATTGCTCACCTTTTGCTGATTTCCTAAAGCCACCGGGTGGCAGTGAGTCCAGGTGCGAGGGCCCTTTCATTTTAATTTAAAATGTAATTTATTGCTGTGTTGCAAAGCTGAATTTTCAGCAACCTTACTCCAGTCTTCAGTGTCACATGATCCTTTACAAATCATTCTAATATGCTAATTTGCTGCTCAAGAAACATTTCTCATTATTATCAATGTTGGAAAAAAGTGTTGCTTAATATTTTTGTGAAAACAGTGAGACCTCTTGAACAGCAAGTTTGAAATATATATATATATATATATATATATATATATATATATATATATATATATATATATATATATATATATATATTTTTTTTTTTTTTTTTTTTTTTTTGTAATATTATAAATGTTTTATTGTCACTTTTGATTAATTTAATCCTTGCTGAATATAAGCATTACTTAAAAACAATAATTAATAATAGAAAAATAAAATGATATTAATATACATATTTGTGTTTGAAACCATAACACTTATTTTGATTTTATCAAGACTTGAGTGTGAATATTTGAGTAAATCTGACACACTCATACCCTCACACAAACAGGGTTTGTAAGCAGCAGGAGCTGAGAGGATCTGTTGTGGATAAACAGATGGACAGTGTCTTCTTCCTCTTGCCGTTATGGTGGGGAGGTGTACGCTCAAGTAATCTGCAGAGGCCTGGGGCAGACACGACACACACACACACACACACAAGTGTAGCTGTGCGCACACACGCTCAAACACGAATTTAAATACACTTGGCTATTCATTATACAAGATGTGAAACTGAAAAAGGGGAATATTAATGAAGAGTAGCAGAGTGTTTATAATGGTAAAACATCTACATTCATCTTGCGCCTTATTTACACACTTATTACCTCCTACTCGTCAGCCTAAAACCTCAAGCTAACCTGTCAGTGCCGAGTGATTCATAACCACTGTAGTCTTACTCAGAACGACCCAAGGCTATACCCACTCTTCTGTCCTGTCTCTTATCCTCTCCAGTGGCTGGCCGCATCTGGTGAAAAGTGGTCTGTTTTAGAGAGTCAACAGTTTTGGTGTTGTGGGGGGTGGACAAACGGAGCTGGCCAACAGCCAGGAATGGTGAAATGGCGGGAAAGAGGGATAAAATGGAGCCCACACAGAGCAAATTGAGATGGTATGCTGCGAAAGTGACTTTTAGCAGTATGCCAGTTCTGAGTACTTGAGAAGAGACTGAGAGACAGAGCAAACGGTGAGACAGCGAGTGACCTCTCTGAGTGTGGCGTCCGGTCAAGCAGAAGGAGGAGCGGATTGACCATGACCTGCACGGACCTGCGCTGCTGCTGTCCCTCTATCCCTCGCTCCATGCA
The DNA here is from genome assembly GCA_039654775.1 of Spinibarbus caldwelli. Lineage (NCBI taxonomy): Eukaryota > Metazoa > Chordata > Actinopteri > Cypriniformes > Cyprinidae > Spinibarbus > Spinibarbus caldwelli. Next base: position 11,625,277 of record CM077246.1, on the reverse strand, counting down.
CATGCACAGCAACTCACGGCCGGGATAGGAGGGTATGACCTCTGTGTTTATCTCCCCCTGGGGTATTCAGTCACTCACTCAAACTGCAAACCGCTGTGGTCACAAGTCGCATCTCAAGAGGCGTGTATACCTCTAAAAGGTACATCAACATTCGTTTTAAATTTTTAGGTGACATAAAATTAAAAACATTCATTTTTAATGTTTAGGAGGCATAAATGGATTCACACAGGATTTTCAAAAAATGACAAAAAGGATGTGACAAAAAATGAGTCAAGTTGATTATTGACTCTTTGCACATCTGACTGAAAACAAGACACAGAATAACTGTCAAAACAAGGATGGAATGTACAGAAAGTATGCTGGTAGACTCTGGTGATGCACAACGCAAATGCCAAAGTTATCAGACGTTAGATTAGTTCAATCAAACTATTTTCATTCAGTAAGGCTGTATTAAATTGATCAAAAGTGACAGGAAAGACTCTATTTCAAATAAATCCTTTTCTTTTGAACTTTCTATTCATCAAATAATCCTTAAAAAATTAATCACAGTTTCCACAAAAAAAATAATATTAAGTTTTGAACTTTGATAACGATATTCATAATATTATGTTTCTTGAGCACCAAATCAGCATATCTGAATGATTTCAGAAGGGTCATGTGACCCTGAAGACTGGCGTAATCACTGCTAAAAAGTCAGCGTTGACTTCACAAGAATACATTACATTTAAAATATATTAAAATAGAAAAGGGTTATTTTAAATTGTAATAATATTTCGCAATTTTACAGTTTTTACTGTATGTTTGATCAAATAATCGCTGCCTTGGTTCTTGCAAAAACATTTAAACTGAAGTGTATATAATTCTAACCTCAAATAATAATAATTTTGTTTCTAACAAAAATGAAAAGTCTGACTATGTGCATGTATGGCCATTATAGATTGAAGGTTCGCTTTCTCACTGTCGATCTGCGCTGCCATGAGGCTGAAAAAGATCCCCACAGGGACTGGTAAAGATTGACCGATAGATTGAGAGATCGATAGATGAGTGAGAGATACTTCCTCCTGTGTTCATTGAAACCTCAACTTAATTTTCCGTTCCTTTACTCATCTCACCATCTCTCTTACACCTTATGGAAGTAGTTCACCAAATATGAAATTGTCATCATTTACGCAATCTCATATTGTTCTAAATCTGTATGACCTTGTTATATAGAGCACAAAAGGTGATTTTTATTTTTTTTTAAGTAGAAAAAAACATGCTGGCCATTTTAGAACAATACATGTCATTGACGGCTGCGACTATCAAGCTCCAAAATGACAAAAAAATTACCATGAAGCATCATAAAATTGATCCATAGCACTATGAACTATATCCTAAGTCTTCTAAAGCAATATGGTAGCTTTGTATAAGAAACTGAACAAAATTTAATTTGCTTTTCCACTGAAAATCAAAATCATGCTCTTTAGCATGCTCATAAAAGGTCATGAAAGACAAAGCTGACTTATGGGGGAACGGAAAATCTTTTTTGAGAGAACAGGTTTATATAAATATATATATTTAATATGAATATTCTCAATGAGCTCTTCCAGCTTATAAATCATTCTTTCTTTATCATCTTCTTCTCATTCCTCTCACCTGCTTCTTTCATTCACTCACCAAATGCATTTTCCTGTGAGAGAGAGACAAAAAAAAAAAAAAATCAACTCTTCTCCCATCAGTGTCCCACCTCTCTCTGATTCCCTTCCCGTTGCCTCGTTCCTCTAACAAACCCCCCGTTGACTGCAATCACACACCAGTATGCAGCGATGCCTGCCTCTCACGGCAGCCGACCGCAAGACCAATTCTCACTCTGCCGATGAAGCCAGTAGTGCTGATGGCTGTTGAATACTCTACATCCTATCCATGAGACATTCTATCTTCAATCTCTCTCTCTTTTTCTCCAATCTCTTCTCTTTTCTCTGCCAAGTTGGCACATGAGAGGTGGGCACCAGCGCAGAGCTAGGTTAAATATAGACATGACTAATGGCTTCTCTAAGGTACGCCAAAGAAATCACATGCCCTGATGCCCCAGCCCAGCCGTTTGTAACTCAAAAGTTGATTCGAGATGAAGTGAGTTGAAGTGAGTGTCTACTGAGTGTGCAACAGACAGACAGAGAAATTAAATCAGAGATGAGTTGTACAATTTCATCTTGGGGGAAAAATATGGTGTGGGATGGGAAAGGAAGATTTTACATCTGGTTTACTATATCCTTTAAACCACATCCTGATTAGGCGAACTGTGACACGTTTCCAAGATCTGTCCATAAGAAAAAAAAGAAAAAAAAAGAGAAAAGAAAAGAAATGAAAAGTGAAAAAAGCCAATATTTTGACATATTTGATGTGAAAAGAAATTTTGAACCAGTGAGGACTGAATGTGGGCGGGGCTAAATTGCCCAAAAATTATTTATCAAGCAATACTGTATGCTTTTCCAAATAAAATAAATTCAAATTAGCAAATATTTGCTCCAAAATAAATAAATAAATAAATAAATAAATGTCTTGTTGCTAGTTGTGGTTTTTAATTGAATTTTTAATCTAATTCATTTAACTAAATAATAAGAAAGAACAAAGTGCTTACTGCCTTATCGGAATGAAAACAAAGACAAGAGGACAAAAAGGATATAATACCTAATGGAAAATGTATGGAGCCCACAAGTATCATGTGTCTAAGTAGCCATATCCTGTAAGCATTACGATGCTTCCTGCTGTACAGTTTGCCTTTTTCAACCACATGCTTGAGATACTAGTAGAATCTCTCTCCGACATCAATCACACAGCTTCCTGTGATAAAGACCTGAAAAAAATCATTATGAGGAGCACAAAAGGGCAGCGGATTCCTTGTGTATCAGTCTCGCATAAACACCCACACACAGACGGTGAGTGTTGGGGGTTGTAGCACAGGTCAGTGAGCGCACGCCTTGGCAGATCCGTGCCACCTGCTAACAGCCTGGCACAGGCACGAGAGACGTCTGCAACATGTACCGGAGACCACTGCACAGGTCAAAGGTCATTAAGGCCCCACCCTGTGCTCAGAGGACCAAGCAACAAAGCTATTCACTTTACACACATTTACATTCACCGCAGCGAAATCCATTAACCTGTCGGTAACATGTTCACGCTTTTCTATGCGGGTCCAGATTGTGAGAGTGTAGGTATGTGAGTGTGTGTGCTGTTATGCTAAAAAAAAACATCTGTTCTGTCACTGCCATTTACTAGCAATACAATCCAAATCACCTACGGCCATTTTAGCTATGTCCGTATGGCTTCTTGGTTTGCTCTAAACATTGAGTTTGCAGTCTTAAAAGACCTTATGAGATCAGAATGGGAGGCACTATTGTCCATGTGCGTTAACCTGATGCTGACCTATATACCAGTGTACACCTAAAAGTTGACAATTACACATGACCTTTCAAAAGTTTGGGGTCAGTAAAAAGAAATTAATACTTTTACAAATTATTTCAATTTCAAATAAATGCTGCTCTTTTGAACTATTCATCAAGAAAAAAATGTTTTCAGTTTATTTATTTATTTATTTATTTATTTATTTATTTATTTATTTTATTTTATTTTATTTATTTTTTTTTTTATTAACTTTGATCATAATAAATGTTTTTGATCACCACTGGAGGATTGTCTCCTAAAAATTCAGCTTTGCTATCCAAAAAAAAAAAAAAGAAGAAAAGAAAAGTGCTGTCAAATGATTAATCGCGATTAATCACATTCAAAATAAAAGTTTTTGTTTACATAATATATGGGTGTGTACTGTGTATATTTATTATGTATGTATAAAGACAAACACATACAGCATATATTTTGAAAATATTTACATGTATTTACATGTATATACTTATATTCATATAAATTATATAATATATAAATATATTTAATATATAAACGTAAAATATTTTTTCTTAAATATATACATGTGTGTGTGTATTTATATGTACATAATAAACATACACAATACACACATATTATGTAAACAAACTTTTATTTTTGATGCGATTAATCGTGATTAATTGTTCGACAGCAATAATTAAAACAGAAATTAATTACTTTAAATTATAATAATATTTCACAATATTACTATTTTTACTGCATTTGATCAAATCAATGCAGCCTTGGTGACCATAAGAGACGTCTGAATGATAGTTTATAAAATAATAATAATAATAATAATAATAATAATAATAATAATAATAATAATAATAATAATAAGTAAAAATCATTTATATAAAAAATAAAAGACTAAAAATCCTCCTGAATGTTGTCCAATAGCAAACAACACCACAAATGCACAACCGTAACCAGCAGTAATGGCTACTCAAACTCATTTAGGCTTGTGCAGGGTTTGTTTTCACTTACACATATGCATGTATGTGGGTGGATGTGTCTATCATTACAAGCGGATGTTGTGTGCCTGTCATATTAGCATTAGTGTGTTTGCTGTTGACTTTATGTTTGGCCAGGAAGAACTAAATAATTATGGAACATGACAGCACATACTGGCCTTTCTCAGCAGGTGACCAAGCAACAGCTTAGCAAGGTAAAGACAATGGCAAAGACGTGCACACTGCACTGCTGCCTCTTTCTCTCTGTATCCTCACTGTGAAATTAAAAACAGATCTGTAGACACAGCGAACAGCAAATGTCTTATGAGGCAGAAGAGCAGAGCAGTGAGGCAGAACGCTAAATGTGCCATAAACATGCACCATGCAAATCTCTGTAACATCATTGGACTAAAATTCTCTTAATGGCTATACAAAGTGAAGCCTGTTTTTTTTTTCAAATTTAGAGCTAGCAAATGCATAAATAAAGGGATTAAACTCTGTTGACTGTGCACATGAAGGGTTTGATTGGATTTCATGTTCGTTTTTACGATTATGAGGCTAATTTCTGTCCACGCAGACGAGCACATCTGCGTGTGTGTATTTGTCTGAGCGAGTAGTTGAGCGTGCGCGAGCGAGTTTATTCATCCGCTGTCAGGACCTATAAAGATGGACGCTGTCAGCGTCTGTGCAGAGAGCGAGTATGTGTGTGCGCACAGGAGGGGGACAGCCAGGCGTAATTTCAGCAGATGTTGCCTGACAATGCCGGGGTGTGTGGATGGGCCTCCCGGGAGAAGAGAAGTGGAGTAGCAGTCGGATTCTGCAGTTGCACAGGCAAAGAATGCAGTCACCACACGGCACACGACACCTCGCCCAAAAACAATGACAGCCCACAAGAGTAAAGTGACAGGGGAGAGAACAAGAGAGAGGGAGATAAAGAGAAACGTTTTATGCACCGTTTGGGCCTTTATCAACCTGAGAAAGACCCCAGAGGACAACTTTATATGCTCAGTTCATAGCGCAGAAGACCAAGGAGGTTAGCTTTGTCTCAAATGTAACATAGGCTAATCCCTCCGTATATGCTTAGTAAGAATAAAACCAGAAAATAAATAAATAAATAAATAAATCACACTGTGAAAATAAGAAAGAATGAAATAAAGAATTATATAAATACATATTTACAAAAAAAATATTTTAATTTATAACCATTACTCCAAGCTTCAGTGTCACATGATCCTTCAGAAATCATTCTAATATGCTGATTTGGTGCTTAAGAAACTTTGTGTGGCTTTATTCTATTACCATTAAAAAGACTTTTATTCAGCAAATAAGCATTAAAATATTCAAAAATGACAATTAAGGTCTCTATAATATAAGGTTTTCTATTTCAAATAAATGCTGTTCTTTTGAATTTTCTATTCATCAAAGAATTCAAAGAATCAAAGTTTTCAACAATGATACAAATAGAAACCATTATAAATAACTGAGCATCAATAATAACTGAGCACCAAATCAGCATGATTTCTAAAGGACCATGTGACACTAAAGACTAGAGTACTGCCATCAGTAATAAATTTAATTTTAGAATATATTGAAATAGAAAACAGTTCTTTTAAGTCACAATATTTCACAATATTACAGTTTTTACTGTAATTTTATCAAATAAATGCAGTCTTGGTGAACACAGAGAACTTATTTCAAAAACATTTTAAAAATCTTAATTATTCCTATTCTTTGATATCTGCAGCTTGAACTGTTTTGATGGTCTTAACTGGTTCAATAATGATCTCCCACTCTGACCAAGCTGGTGTTAATCTGGTTTTTGCAGGCCAGACTAGCTGAAAAGTTCCAAAAACCTCTTTAAAACTGGCCAGCAGACAATCTTAGGCTGGTTTAGGTGGTTTTACTAGGTAAGTAAGAGTATCCACATTAAGTAGTTCTACAGAATAGCTCAGAAAATTTTGACTTCCAAGTATATGACAAGAAATGTTTGAGTTCAAATTGAGACTTGCCAAATCTGATCACAGTTTGAAACATTTATAAGACCTCTAGAGGAAATAAGTGTGTGATTACCGGGTTTTCTGTCCACTGAGATTGCAAAAACATTGCTTTCTAACTTTTGGTTAGAAATCTGGCATCTCCATTGATCTCCATCCAAGCTCCCCTGAAGGCTAACCGGAAACATGTCCCAATTAGCATGTCCTAACACACTAATCACTAATCAGAGACCATTAAAATAATTGTACACATATGCCCCGAGAGAGCCATATGGCTGCATATGAGGCCTCCATCCCAACCGAGCAACAATTGACAGTCGGCTAGTTCTTTAACATTGACCACAGAGCTGAACTTTGCTAATACTTATCATTAGATCAGCTCAGATAATCTAGATAATGGAGCTAAATGAGAGCTAATGTGTTCGACCTTGATGTCGGGTTGTAGTGAGAGCCCAGAGACAGGCTCCTTAATGAGAGAGGCTCTGACAGGGAACGTCAGAGTTCCACATAGAGGAACCTTTGTGTTCTCACTCACCTCTGTGCATGCGTGTCCCCTTATCTTTCCCCCAAGAGCTGGAAAGGCTTGCACACGTGCCTTCATCGTGCCTCACAAACACACTAGAAAGGCTAGAGTAATTTTCCTTCGCTGAGTGATTTGTACTCTCAGGAATTCACTGATTACAGAGAGGTAAAAACACTCCTTTGTGTGTGCGTCAAAATGGCCATCTACCTGTCTGCCACTGCTGTCCCAGATTTAATCCCACAGGACGGGTGACGCATCCTGTGAAACAAGTACAGCAGTAACATGGAGGCGCTAAGGGGCCAAAATTTTAAGCCGTGTAATAAGTTACATCTTCATGGTATTATGCCTTTTAAAATTTAGGAGTACAGCACAACAAGCCTAAAAAAAATAAATAAATAAATAAAAATAATAATAATAATAAAACCTTATGAAAAGCCCTGGCAGCTAATTAGAATATTATAAAGGGTGTCATGGGCCAACACAATCAAAAAGACAAGCTTATGTGTCTCATTAGGTTCACATCTCAAACACTATTGAGAAGTGAAGTAACAGAGCTATCCACAACTCATTCTGTCCTTTCTTTCCTCAACAAAACTTGCAAACCTCAAAAGGCAGAAATGTCAGTGTCCTTTCTTTCTTCTTTCCTTCCTTCCATTTCAATCTTTTCCTCTCGGTAAGACTCAGGGAATGGCAATGCACTGACACAGATGCCAGTGTCACTTCCTTCCACTTCTTTTCTTTCTTCCTACCCTCAACAAAACCTGAAGGAAAGCTCAAAACACAAGAAATGTCACTGTCACTTCCTTCCTTTCTTCCATCTATCCTTCCTTCTTCCCTTCCTACAACCAAACTCAGAAGAATGGGTGCAGTGACAGAAATGACCAGTTCCACAGTGGCTGTGAAAGCCCATGTCTGCCACATAGGGGGAAAAAAAAATAACTTAAAAAATTAATAAATATTATATATGTACATATATATACTAGAAAATAATTTTTAGGGTGGCAAAGGGGTGGCATGGGGTCTACGAGGGGTGGCAACACCAAAACAAGCCCCCATGCATAGTTTTTGGGGATTTATTGTCTGACATGCACAGTTGTGTTCACAAATATTGCCTTACCATTAAGTAATCATCCATACTATTATGATAAAAAAATAAAATAAAAAAATAAATAAATAACAACATTTCAATATCCATCATGGCACCAAGTCAATACTATATAAAAAACTTCAACAGGTTATAAATGTTTCTGAGCTTGTATCATTAAAGAAGACACGCGGTTCTATTAATATTACACAGGCTACTTAGATGGTATAAATCACGTTTTAGTGCAAGTTTAAGAGCAAGTTTAAGAGTAACACTTCTGAATTTACATTAGAAAGAAATACAATAATATCAAAGTATTGAAACTGGATCAGATATGAAAACAATGTTTCATTTTCTGTTATTACCAGTGGTGGGAATGTCTGTAATCACCCAGAACACACTATCAATAGTCTAGCAACACCCCAGCAACTGCATAGCAAGAGCCTAGCAACCACCCATAATATCCTAGCAACCAACTAGAAACACTTTAGCAAACATCTAGAACATCTAACTGACCAAACTAATTATGTTTCTTAAACAAGACGGTAACACTTTAGAATACTGTTCCATCATTAATGAATAACTACACAAGAACACATGAGTAACACAATATTAGCACTCTAGTAACAACTAGTAACTAACAAGAAACTCTGATTAATGAATTAGTAAGTGATAGTGCTTAGTCGAATGTGGTAGTTCACTATTAGCTAATCAGTAACTATTATTTTTTCATACCTCCCTGAGAACTACTGTATACAGGTTCGTAATTAATATGAATAATACATAATGTACAATTACTTCTAAAGTAAAGGTCATGGTAACCCACTAGTAATGACTCAAGTATTACGAAATTCCTCAGAAGGAATTACTAATTATTTGGATCAGTATTCTAAAATGAAGATCATGATAACTCCCTAGTAATGACTGAAATCATTGTAAGCTTTTGAGAGTTTTGTAAAGTATTGGATAATAAGTATTCAGGTGGTATTACATCCTTCTAAAGGAATTACTCATTTTTTGGATCAGTATTCTAAAGTGAAGATCGTGATAACTCCCTAGTAATTACTGAAGTCATTGTAAACTTTTGAGGTTTTTGTAAGGTTTTGGTTGGTAATCCATTTTGCTAGATTTGGTAACACTTAAATCATTACTAGTGGGTTACCGTGATCTTCACTTTAGAATACTGATCCAAATAATTAGTAGTTCCTTTAGAAGGATTTGGTAATTCTTGAGTCATTACTAGTGGGTTACCATGATCTTCATTTTAGAATTAATTGTACATTATGCATAATTCACATTAATAAAGAACTTGTATACAGTAGTTCTTAGTAGTTCTCCAGGATATATATATATATATATATATATATATATATATATATATATAGTAGTTATTGATTAGATAATAGTGAACTACCAGTTTCAACTGAGCGCTATTAAATACTAAATCATTAATCAGAGTTTCTTGTTAGGTAATAGTAGTTACTACAGTGTTAATAGTGCATTAGTCACTTGTTCCTGTAGTTATTCATTAATGAAGGAACAGTATTCTAAAGTGCTACCAACAAGACTTTAAGACAAGCCAGCATAAATTTGTCTTTCAAACTTTTCAATCTAGATAGTCATCTGTGTATTTGAATTGTGTGTAAGCATTTAAGAATACCTGTAGTATTCTTAAATGCTTACACACAATTCAAATACACAGATGACTTTCCTGCCCAGTGAAAACTCATGAGATCAATAACACTTAACAAAAAAACTCTTATTAGGATTCAGGAATTATTTTTGCAGCTCAGTGTCTATTACAGTATACACCATAAATTAAATTACAGATAATAATAATAATTCCGCAATGAACTTTTGGGAACAGATAATTTTTCATTTTACTACTGTAAAGTAATCTTGCAGTAGATGAAAAACACTAGAAAAGTTCAAATACCAAAGAATTGTATATGAACTTGGTATGCACCACAATACAGTACAGTAAAAAAAAAAATTTAAAAATTAAAAAAACGGTAAGTTCAGCATCCTCTGCACATTTGGTCAAATTTCATTACGGTATACAGTACTATAGCAGTTTCCTGGTCTCCTGACACAAGACTAGCTATGTCTCTAGGCAGTCATTTCTCTGTTGTGCAAACATGCAGTACACATAAAAAATTGTTACAAACAAAATTTGACAGTCTCACGTTTGAAGGTGTACAACATGTGCTACAGTTTACTGTACATATAGAATAGTGAAATTTCCATCATCTAATGTACTGTTACTGTACTGTAATTATACTGAATGTGTAAGTATAAAACCCATGTATATTATTTGTTCAGCTCTCTCCTCTCTCCGTTGTTAGGATGCAGAGATTCTGATTGGTGTAATCAGTTTTGCTACCTAATGTTTAACTTACTTATTGTTAAACTTTTTGAGAAATGTGTCTTTGTTTTGAGAACTGAATTAATGGTTTGGGAAAATGGGCCAACTAAAATCAGCTATATTATGTTAACAATCGAGAAAACTGCAATACAAGATTCTTACCTAACTCTGCTATTAGTTTTCGTGGTCGGCATCTTCTTATTGGTTTCATGTTATTGTTTTGTCCGATATGGCAGAAAGGCCTAGCCTATATATCCATGATGAAAGTGGAGCGAACGGTCAGAGAATCGGATCCCAAACAATTACGGGATGAATCTCAGACATATCCAGACGGGATTACATTTCTCAGAGGACTTCTGAATAAACCGAGAAGCACTATCTGATTTACGAACAAATGTAAAAACAATTCGTTAGTGAACAGGCTGCGCTTTGTGGTTTTAAAAAAGAACCGGTTCATAAGAGTCATTTGTTAATGAAGGCGCGTGCGCGTGCGACCATCGTACACAGTTTAGTGAAAGACTTGTTTTTTTTCCCCATTATTTTCCGTTACGCTGTCATCGCCGCAGCTGAAAAGTAGCACATGAAACACTGCTTACATTTATATTTTATTCTGTGATAATTCTGGGGTGGCAGGTGGGGTGGCACAGCTTTTTCTTAGGGTGGCAGTTGCCACCCCTTGCCACCCCGGTAGATCCGCCCCTGGTTCTGGGCCACTTCAGGGCCGTCATTCTTTGCGGTACTTGGGCCGAGGGAAAAGTGATTGTCTGGCCCGGAGCTGGGCCAGAAAACATTTTGCTATGTGGGTAGTTTCTGAGACTCCTCAGTACTGCCGCGCGAGCGCTAGGTCCTCTCTCTCTCTCTCTCTCTCTCTCTCTCTCTCTCTCTCTCTCTCTCTCTCTCTCTCTCTCTCTCTCTCTCTCTCTCTCTCTCTCTCTCTCTCTCTCTCTCTCTCTCTCTCTCTCTCTCTCTCTCAAGTATAGCCGACATCACAGCACAGCTATTGTCTTTATCTTATGTATAGCCTATTTGATTTTATCAGACGATGGCTGGATTATAAATCAGGATTTTTGTGCAGATTAACATCTTGGAAGGGAGAGCTGGTTATTTAGTCCTATGGGTCACGTTTCAGTCACTATTTCATATTCATTCCGTTGTCTGACAACAGAAACAGTAAAATATACAAATGAAAACAGTTTTATTGAGAATTTAGCTGCATCAAAATACAGTATGTGGGCACAGAGAGGCAAACAAATGTAATAATAAATAATAAATGTACATTTTGCATGTTCAGAAGAAGTGAGATGCCCTGTCATGCGGAAATGTAAACAGGTTTGTGTAATAAATTGCTCAGTGCAAAGAAATAGAAGTAATGGGAACCTGGTATTTCTTTTTTCATGTGTCTAATAGACATGAGCAAGTTCTTTGAAACACATCTATGATCTTTGAAACATGTCTAGTCTTCAGGCTCTGTTAACTATGGTTTCACTAATAATAAACATATATTGCATAAAGAATCCATATTTGTCATTGCCTATGTTGATTAGAGTATTTAAAACATGAAAAGTATTAATTTAAGGTACATTTAGAACAGATAAAAATGTGCGATTAAATTGCGATTAATCACAAGTTAACTCATGACAATCATTCAATTAATCGCAATTAAATATTTTAATCGATTGACAGCCCTAATATATATATATATATATATATATATATATATATATATAGTCATGGCCAAAAATATCGGCACCCTTTGTAAATATGATCAAAGAAGGCTGTGAAAATTAATCTGCATTGTTAATCCTTTTGATCTTTTATTTTAAAAAATGCACAAAAATCTAACCTTTCATTGGATAATAAGAATTTAAAATGGGGGGAAATATCATTATGAAATAAATGTTTTTCTCTAATACACATTGGCCACAATTAACAGCACCCTTTTATCCAATACTTTTTGAAACCTCCATTTGCCAGTTTAACAGCTCTAAATTTTCTCCTATAATGCCTGATGAGGTTAGAGAACACCTGACAAGAGATCAGAGACCATTCCTTCATCCAGAATCACTCCAGACCCTTTAGATTCCCAGCTCCATGTTGGTGCTTCTTCTCTTCAGTTCACCTCACTCATTTTCTATAGGGTTCAGGTCAGAGGACTGGAATGGTCATAGCAGAAGCTTGGTTTTGTGCTCAGTGACCCATTTTTGTGTTGTTTTTAAGGTTTGTGTTTGGATTATTGTCCGGTTGGAAGATCCAAACATGATCCATTATAAGATTTCTAACACAGTGAGTCACTTATTTTTTTATCTGTTGGTATTTGATAGAATCCATGATGCCATGTGTCTAAACAAGATGTCCAGGACCTCCAGCAGAAATATAGGCCCACAACATCAAAAATACAGCAGTATATTTCATTGTACACATGGGTTACTTTTTATCCCTGTGTTCACCAAACCCATCTTGTTTGCTGCTAAAAAGCTATTTTTTTAGTTTCATCTGACCATAGAAGCCAGTCCCATTTGAAGTTCCAGTCGTGTCTGATAACTGAATATGCTGGAGTTTGTTTTTGGATAAGCTAGGAGAATTTTTCTTGAAACCCTCCCAAACAACATGTGGTGATGTAGGTGCTGTTTGACAATTTTTTTTTAAGGTTTTCTGACCCCGAGACTCAACTATTTTCTACAATTCTCCAGCTGTGGTCCTTGGAGAGTCTTTAGCCTCTCAAACTCTCCTTCTCACCGTGCATTATGATGATATAGACACATGTCCTCTTCCAGGCAGTTTCGTAACATTTTATGTTGATTGGAAATTCTTAATTATTGCCCTGATGGTGGAAATGAGAATTTTCACTGCTCTAGCTCTTTTCTTAAAGCCACTTCACTAATTTGTGAAGCTCTATTATCTTTTGCTGCACATCAGAAATATATTCTTTGGTTTTTCTCATTGTGATGGATGATTAAGGGAATTTGGGCTTTGTTTTCCCTCCTATTTATATTTCTGTGAAACAGGAAGCCATGGCTGGATAATTGTGAATATGAATGGGAATATACTTCAGAGATATTTTACTCATAAGAATTTCTAGGGGTACCAATAATTGTGTCCAGCGTGTATTTGAGAAAAACATTCATTTCATAATGATATTTCCCCCCATTTTAAATTCTTATTATCCAATGAAACGTTAGATTTTTGTGAATTTTTTAAATAAAAGATCAAAAGGATTAATAATGTAGGTTTATTTTCAGAGCCTTCTTTGATCATATTTACCAAGGGTGCCGATATTTTTGGCCATGCCATGACTATATATATAATATATAATTTCATTTTATAATTTCGATTTAATGTTATATCATTCATCATAACGTTTATTTCAGTTTCGACATTCATCCATAAATCTCAGTTTAAGTCAATTTGAATTTGTCATCTCATAATTACAACTTAGTATCTCAATTTCACCTTTGTACATCATGATTTACCAAATCATGGATTCTTCTTATGTAGCAGAAATATACACAAGTATAACAAAGCATGGAAAATAGTCAGTGCGCAAAGTGTGTGTGCAATTTAGTGGCATCACTCCAAACGGTGCAATTTCCCCCGTGAAATGCACATAAAATATGCTATCAGTCTGGGGCTTCTTGCAGGTGTTAGACAGAGCAAAGCTAATGATTCTCCTGATCTATGTGTCAAAAAAGTCAAGTCAAGGTGGGAGGAGGGAGAAAAAAGGGCCATCATCACAATTAACATCTCTTTATTTTAATTAGCTTTGCATTGTCAACGACAACACCTGAATAATGCAAATTAAGCTGGTTGTTTAATATTCCTACAGAGTTCATTTGAAACAGTTTTGTTTTCCTCTTTCTCCCTTCAGCTATATTCTCTCCTGATGACTCACGATTATTACTGGTGAGTTTGTTCCGCCTGATTAACCACTAAGCAATGGTAGGCACTCATTTGCTTATTTAAAGGAGAGAAAGGTGGACAGACCGCTGAGATAAAGATACTACTGAAGCCATGGACTGCTAAAGGGTGACTTGCAGCTGATGTACCGCAGCCTGGACCACAGAACTGTTTTGCATAATTGACTTCACACTTCACAAAATAGATTCTCGCTCTGTAACGGTTACAGTCACAAGACCACACCACACGAGACAGAGAAAAAGAGACACAACTTACAAGAAATGGACAGCTTCTTGTTTTATCTTCCAACTCCTGTTTTCCTAAACCATGGAAACATAAAAGGACCGACATCCACTCAAAATGACATTCACTAATTCGCAATCACGCTCCGACTGAAGTTTCTACAACCGGGAGAAACGAGTGGAGGCTAGACAAGCATGCAAAGCTAAAACTCTTTTAAAGGTAGGCTAGAATTTAACAACCTTGTTAATACCGTAATGCTGTATTTTGCATGATATTCCATACTGAACAACATATAGTATGATGAAACGCTATGCATATATACATATAGGAAATGTTTTAAGGCTGCATTATCCCCTTCTTTGGATTTCTGTCGTTGAGAGGAAAACACAGGGACAATGACAAACTTAAGGTACAGTAGAGTCTAATATTCAATACAAGTGGATTTTCATGAAAAAATGATAAAGTGGACAACACTAACCAATGACAGGAGGGAATGTGACCAAATGAATGAATAAATGGCCTGTTTCTTCCATTAGCATGAAGCACCATGAACTGAGTACATGGAAGAATGGTGTGAAATGACAGATTTGTTTTTTCATTTTTTTTTTGAACACCTTTATCTTTTTGTTTCTCTCTTTCTCGTGCCCTCTTTCTATTCATCCCTCTATGATCCCTCCCATTCTCTCTTTCTTTCTGTCTCCCCCCACCTGCACTCAGAACAGTCTGTGAGTCAGCATACAACACACACTGGTCAGTCCGTTGCCATGGTGATGGTGCAAGCTGAGGGCAAAATCGACAGCTTTTAAGAAGCGCAGACGCTGCTAGAATTTAAATGGTCGGTAGTGGCAGGAAAGGCTGCATGTGTGTGTGTGTGTCCTTTTTGGGGCCAAGATTAGCTGCCGGCATACAAGGAGCCAATCGAATAGAAAATACAAAAACCTAACAAGACCTCTGCTAACCATCCCTTGATCCCACTTCTCGAATCTAAGGATGGGACCCAAAAAAGGGCTATGATTGACAGGACCTGTACAAAACACCTCACTTTCCTCTAGGGTCATTCGGATACGCCAAGTCTGCACTGCTCATATCCTCTTAGAACATGATTTTGTTCCTGTGATGTGCAGCATGAATGAGAAAAACAAAAACACACATGAAATACAAAAAAATGAATGCATTTGTAAAGCTCAGTGACTCAGTGTTTGGCTCGATCCCAGAGGAGCAATGCTGTAAATGTGTCATATTAATTGTGTTAAGACATGGATCACATAAGACTGACATTATTGCATGAATACTATAAAACTAAACTCGCTGAATAGTAAAGAAGAATCAATCCATTTTTCTAGCTATCAGCTTAGGGAGCTTGAAATAATAGCTGCGGTGCAAGCACATCGACCTGTGCTCACTGGTACCGAGAGAATTTCAAATAGTTTTTGAAGTAGAGATTTTTATGGTGTCGGTTAGTAAATAAAAAGTTAATGTTTACTGGTAAAATGTGATATATAGAAAGGGCAATGTCATAAATAAATATGGGAATATGGAAATGAAATACTGTACCTTAAGAATTCATGTCCCCTGGTGAGTAATTTCAATGCACTGTTTCTGTTTAACATTAAATCCACAATGTAACACCTTCAAAAAAGTTTTATTGAAAGCCAACTTGCTTTACTTGTCAAAAATACAAAATACAAATTTAAAATCAATAGAAACAATATAACACATAACAGAAATTAAACAGAAATGGGGATGTCTGCAGCTTTAAATACAGTTCCACAGATGACACACACTCCACACAGAACGCAGGGGTTCGTATTCAACTTGCATGTGTATGCTGCATTGTGTGTAAACTAGCCGCTCCTGCAGGACATCCTTTTAACATTGCATCTTTCCAGCATAACAACACACGTGATTATTGCTTTAAATATGAACACATTTCACTTAGAACCAGACTTCAAATGTACAAAATGGAGGATGAAGCCACTATCAAAGCAGCTGAGATCTCAAGATCTATCTGTTGGTTCTATTTACACATCTGGTATTAAGAAAAGTTTGATGTGTTAAGAACGAATTAAGCAAATTCTTCTATATAAAGCTATTTAGGTTGTTCATCGCCATTCCGCAAAAGAACAAAACAAACATCTTAAGGGATGAACACACACACACGCAACAGCACATATAGCTGGTTATTAACATTCACAATATACAACTTGCATAACAAAAAACCTTTTTCAATGATTGTCTCCAAAGGTTTGCTAACACAGTCCAAGAAAATGGTACTTATTTTTGGTTTTCTTGTTCAGTACTAGATAAAAGTACTAGAGAAAAGTGATAAGAGTTTTAATGTCAAGTAGATTTCTATTTACAGTGAACGTGACATTATTCACAGCCTGTTAATAATTCAACATGGCACACTCTGACGTCTGTAGCTGATTATTAATCTACATTAAGCCAATCCACTTAGTTGTGTACATAACAAAAAAAGGCACTCTTTGCATGCGCAATCAATGAAGCTTGAGAAAGAACAGGGGAATTACCTGCCATTAATTTGTAAAAATAACCCACTTCAACTCTAACTAAACAGGGTCCAAATAATTAAAGACATTTTTAATGCCTGCCAAAATGTGCCATGGAAACGTTCAAATATGTTGAGCTTACTTGTCTGACCTTCCTGTGTATTTTAACTTACTCAGCGCACAGTTTTCTTTATGAAGAAGAAAAAAATGCTTTTTAGAATCATTTTGACACATTAACAATTGTGCAATTACCTAAAGCTAGCCTAACAAAAGATATCAAAACAATAACGGCTATTATTTGTTGTCTTTCAGAGCAAAAAATAAGGCACATCTCTCTGGTCTAAAGGTTATTATATCACAAATGTGTTTCAAAGGTTTTTGAAAGCAGTTCGGTTCATCTTTTGAGGGGCAGTAATAAACACTGTCCAACTGAAAATGACCCTCTCAAAGAAAATCAAAATGGAAATAAGACTGTGTAGGATTCTCTCCTTCATGTAAATAAGTAGTAATTAAGTTAAGTCATTTTTTTCCTTCAAGAACATAAATGATACTACAGAATTGAAGAAAAAAAAGGTTGACAAATAAAACTGTCAATCAAATGATGTGCATGGGGTTTGTGATCAGTGCAGCTTTGGTTTGACATTCATTCAGTTCCAGCCCCTAATACATGCCCTTAGTCCACACCATGTTGCTGTGATACCTTGTGCTGTGGTACCCTGTGCTGTGGTACCCTGGGCTGGGGTACCTTGGGCCTTGGTACCCTGTGCTGTGGTACC
Source organism: Spinibarbus caldwelli (assembly GCA_039654775.1). Classification (NCBI taxonomy): domain Eukaryota; kingdom Metazoa; phylum Chordata; class Actinopteri; order Cypriniformes; family Cyprinidae; genus Spinibarbus; species Spinibarbus caldwelli. The sequence goes on along the minus strand of CM077246.1, from coordinate 11,607,518 downwards.
CTGCCATGCTTTCGAAGTCGTCTCCTACCTGTTTGGTGCTATATTTTGAAGAGTTGGCCTTGTAGCTGTAATCCGAATACTGGTCTGAGCCTGTTGAGTTGTTGTCCCCGGTTCCTACAAAGGTGTTGGTGGCCGGCAGGTCCTGCACTGCCTGGTGTTTCTTTGAGGCAGAAGGTGACTGAGGTTGGAGCTGAATGGATGGCAAAGGAGAATTAGACCGATAGTGTCGCCCCAGGTCTGGGCTCCCAGGGGGGTAGTTGAGCGGCAGGTGAATCCTAGGGCTATCATTGACGCTATCATTCATGAGGTTGAACTTTAGGCCTTTCTGGAGACTCCCCCCCTCATCCTCCTCAGATGGGTTGGCAGGCTTTGGAGCTTTGCTTTTCTTTGCCTTCTTGTTCTTGTTGCTCTTAGGTCCTGGTTTGGGGGCATAGAGGTCTTTGGTCTCCTTCTTGCCTGCCTGGTAGCCACTTTTATTCTCCTTCAGCACAACATGCCTGATGATCATAGCCACTGCAATAATTAGAACAACCACACAAAAGCCACCCAAGACAGCAAAAATAATGTTACTTGGCCCGTCTCGAGAATAATCGGGATCTCCTGCAATGTCCATTTCAAGTGGTGTATAAAGACTGTGTCCAACAAGTCCTTCGACATGGGAGACATTGCCAATGGTCTCATTGACATAAATGTGCACCAGTGCGGTTGTATGGCGTGGTGGCGTGCCTTTGTCATTAACTTTTACTACCAGACGGTGGAGACCAATGTGTTTGGATGTGAACTCTTTAGCCAATGTAATCTCACCTTCTGAAGAGATGTGGAACAAGCCATGCGGGTTGCCCCCTACAATACTGAACTCCAGCTCCGAATTTAAACCGATGTCCATGTCCTCCGCCTCAACACGTTCTACATGGGTTTCTGGGCTGGTGCGGGGATCCAAGAACTTGTATGAAGAGTTTGAGGGCTTGGTGACATATGGAGCATTGTCATTCTCATCAAGAACATTAATGGTAATGCCAACATAGGAGGAGCGTGGTGGATCACCTCCGTCAACAGCTTTAAGTCGGAAACTGTAGGTACTCTCCTTTTCTCTGTCGAAGGAAATAGTCGAAAGTATGGTGTACGTTCCATTTTGAATCATAAACTTGCCATTGTCTGGTTCTACAGAGAGTTGAACACGAGCATTGTCGCCCTCGTCGCGATCGTTGACTGTTACCATTCCAACAGGACTAAGTGGTGGCATGTTTTCTTGGACTGAAAAGCTGTAACCACTGAGCATAAATTTAGGGTCATTGTCGTTCCTGTCGAGCACCTTAACAACAACAGTGGCAGTTCCTCTCAAGCTTGGTACACCTTTATCAGCTGCTGCGACTAGAAATTGATAGTGATCTAATTGTTCACGGTCCAACTGGCTCATGACACGCACTTCTCCTGTGTTAGGGTTAATTTCAAATAGCCCCTCAGGGACTGATCCACCAGTGATACTGTATGTAAGCTCCGCATTAGTCCCACTGTCGCCATCCGTGGCTACCACATCCAGAACCTTGTCACCTGGCTGGTTCTCCTCAGCAAATTCTACCTCGTACAAAGAGGGCGAGAAGACAGGGGAGTTGTCATTCATGTCTGTCACTTGCACCTTCAGGGAATTTGTGCTGGATAGTGCAGGATTGCCAGAGTCCACTGCCACAATTTCAATCCTGTAGTCTTTGATCCGCTCGTAGTCCAGCAGCATGGTTGTCTGGAGGAAGTATTTCCTCTTGCGGTCGTTGCCTGTTTCACTAGCTGAACGCAGCTGGAATGGGACATCCCCTGCGACCACACAGGTCACAACTGCATTTTCACCTTCATCACGATCTGATACCTCGACCAGAGCCACAGCTGTGCCTACAGGCATGTCCTCCGATATGTTAGCGACACCATCTTCATGCGTCACAAGGCCAATGCCCCGGATTCTGATTAAGGGTGCATTGTCATTCTGGTCCTTCACTGTAATAGTCACGAGGGCTTTGGAGCTCTTCGATTGTGGACCATTGTCTTTAGCTTGGACGTAGAACTTGAGCATGCTGATATCTTCACGATCCACCAAGCCTTTGACGAAAATAATGCCTGTATTGCGGTCAATGCTAAGGAGCCTCTGGACAATTGGTGATGCCTGGTGGAGGCTGTAGGTCACCTCTCCATTGGGTCCCATGTCAGAGTCATTGGCCTTCACCTAAATCAACACAACACAAATGAAACTAAGCAAAGCACTGAAACATTAATTTACAAAACAGTTTATGTTATGTAATCACAGGTTTACACATCAATGTCAATACAGGGATTAAAATGCTTGGTCAGGACCATCGCAAACAGATAAAGATCATTGTAAGTAGCAATGAATTTGCATGCCAAAAATATGCTTAACACATTTAAAAAAGACCCTAAGCTCATCCAAGAACTACATCAGACTAATTAATAAATTAACAGAATCCTGGAATTTAAAATAAAGCACACCTCATTTTATTCCAGAAAACAGCTTGTGCTTTCACTAATTAGTAATACCATAATGTAGTTTGCTAGATTAAATTAATTTGAGACATCACTTAAGTTACTCAGTCTTGGCACAGATTTCTATAAATTTATCTGGTCTATCGTGGACCTGGGAATAATTTTAAACAGCTCTAAATCGAAGTGTGGCTTGATTAAAGCTTTCAAATCAAGATTCCCTTGTTCCTGCTGCATCCTCTCCTCTTTCCGTCCTTGGCTGTGTATGAAACATGCATGGTGTTTCAGTCCATGTATTACAGCGAACAGCCTTAATCTGAAGCAGTCATAAGATTATTCATGGTGCTTAAGTTATTATTGCTCTATATGAGTCACTCCATTTCATCCTCCATGCAAACTGGGAATTCATTTCATTTAATGTATTTGAAGAGCATTTCTCTGAACAAGCTGAAACACTCCATCAACATTTACAACCCTCTGAAATCAAAATTAAGCTGTTTTAATACCACTACTGCTTATTTACTTTGGCTTAAAAAGGATGCTTATGAGGACTGAGAGGAAAATAAAGTCTTCTGACATGCTCTTTGAATACAACTTGGTTGTATGGATTAATTGTTGACTGAGAGATTAACAGTCATTAATAAACTTTTTTGCCTGGACACTTGCCTCAGATTGATCTTGGAAAGCTTCCAGCCTTCACGGCTATCCTAATCTTAGCAGTGCTTTCATTTCCACAACAATTCAACATGTAATTCTCACCGCCAGTCAATACCTTTCTCCTGTTTTGTAAAGCTTGTGTTTAAAGGGACCATGAGGGATCAATCGATTGCCTGTGAAAATATGATTTGGCTTTCCCATTTCTTCTGCTTTAACCCTGTTGTGTGGGAACCGGGGCTAAAGCCCATCGGGATAACTGAGACTTCCATTTACAAGAGCTTGTCAGGCTCTGTATGTGGGGCTTGAGTGCACTTCTATTGCCAAGATGTCAAATCAGCTCCTCTATTACTTATTGCCCAATCTAAAGGTTTAGCATAACATATGCTTGCTTACAGGTGAGTTTATTGAGACACTTGTGTCACAACATTTTTACTTAATTCATATTTTATATAATAAACATTAAATATACATAAACAGTCACTGTAAAAAAATTAAATATAAGAATAATTATAATAATTCAGCAGGCACTTTCATGCAACATGAAATACAATGCATTCAAAGTATATATCATTTTCCAGCATATGACAACTTTGGCTTTAAATTACATTTGTTTAGTTTTAGATAGAAAGTATGACTTAAAAAAGAGATTACTTACTTGTAGAACAGAATGACCCACTGGGCTGTTTTCTGGGAGCTCACCCTCGTAGTGTGACTTCTCAAATTTGGGCACGTTGTCATTGGCATCTGTAATGGTGATCCTGAGCAGGGCGCTACTCTGGCGGGGTGGAGAGCCACCATCGACCACTTTTATGTTGAGGTCATATGAATCTCGCTGCTCTCTATCCAGGTTTCCCAATACAATGAGCTGTGGCAATTTCTCATCTGAGTCTTGCGCCACCTGCAGGCTGAAAAGGTTGGCAGCTTCAGGGCCGGTCGTTAGCGCGTAATCGGCGATGCCATTGCTTCCCGAATCCTTGTCGGTGGCCACAGGTATTGCAAAAAGCGCACCCACGTGCGTGTTCTCTGGGATCGACAATGTCAAGACGGGTGAAGAGAACTGTGGAGTGTTGTCGTTCTCATCCAAGATCTCGATGCGGCCTTCGATAAGCCGAGGTCCTGTGCCTTTCATCAGGTCTGTAATAGATACCTCAAATTCTAGGAAACAAGGATCGCCCTCGAAAAGGTTGCGGCAGTCCTTGAGAGTCTCACGATCGATTGGGATCTCCGTGGTGTAGATATCCCCGGTTTTGCCATCGACACGGAGGTAAGGAGCACCCACCTCGAGCTTGTAAAGGTGACCGGTGTCTGGCAGGCCCTGGTCAGATGCCAAGCTGCCAATCAGTGTATTAGGCGGCTGCTCCTCTGTCACCTGGTAGATGATGGTGCTGACTACATTTGCAGAGCAACAGAGGAGAAGGAACATCCACACTAGCATGGCACTCCACCGTGACCACATCGCATTGGCACTCTGGCACATCATCAGTCTGTTGCTGCAAAAGATCAAGCAAACAAACAAATAAGATTAGAGAAACATTCATTCTTAAGACATAATCCTTCAAAGTCTCTGACAGTGCCAAGAAGCCTGTAAAGCAATGGCAGCCACAGAGTTTTATGGTACTGATTCCCTGGGATTTATGATTGATCGCCCCTTCATGTGTTGTAAACCTCTCCTTTTTAGAGGCAGTAAATGTGTCACAAACAGTTACTTGTGTTTGACCTTCATTCTGCAAACTTCACGTCATGTCTAATTCATAAAGACAACATATGCCCGTATTCCTGAGAGATGCATTGGCTGACTGACCCTACAAGAAGAGGAAGCTAGCAGACAAGTGATGTCCATTCAAATAATGCTGGTACTTTGCTTGATCTACCTTTTCCAAGCTATTGATAAACTGTCTCAGCTCTCATTTCCAGAACCATGTCTGGGGTCAACGAAAGTGTGAAATCCATCAAAATCAACCAACAAGATTCTTTTTTCTTCATCTCCCAGAGTCTTATGCATTATTTCAGCCAAAACCAAACAACATTTATATATCTAAAATCATAACTAAAAAAATAAGTATAAAAAAAAAAAAATTCTAAGGAAGTACAATTACATTTATTTTTGACCAATGTTAAAAAATATGTTCTTCATTTTATTAATTTTTAGTTATTTTAGTTACTTTACCTCAATTCCTCCCCTCATCTAAAAGCTGTAATTTATTCTGTAATAAAAATAAATCCAAAAACACAGTGAAAACAGGAGGCAAAACAGTAAAAATAAAATAAAATAAATAATTAAAAATAAATAAATATAAAACCAAAGATCTGATGGTAAATCTTTGGTTTTGCATTTATTTAATTTTTTATTAAATAATTATTTTATTATTTCAGAGTGTTTCCTGCCCACTTCCTTCACACACATCTGACTGTTTCTTATACTGTTTCTTGCCCACTTCCTGCGCAAACGTCTCGTCTATTCATCTTGTCACCGTGCTCTTCTTCTAACTCATATTTTACTTCTAACTCATGTTTTACTCTGAATAGTAGCCAGACAAAGAAAGACCACCATTATGTTAGGAACATGGGGAGAAAACCCATTATTTTTTTATTATTTATTTTTTTTTTTTAAATAAAACCAAAATTATGGTTTCTTGAAGACAGTATCACATGTGAATCTTCCCTTTCCTGTCTTTGAGTTATTGAACACATGGCAGAAGAGTGTGGTTTTCTAATCTTCCGATGGCTACTTCAGCAGATTGCTATTCACAGCAAATGGCTCCCAATTTGTTGCAACATCACACAACCTCGGAGAGGTGTGAGATGGGCTATAGAGGGCGTCTTGACAACAACCCCCTCCTGCCACTTCACCAAACATTAACAACCTCAGCATGAGGTACTGCAAAAGAACACAAAAAAGAACAATCAAATAAATAAATCAGATTCTGTTAATCCATCACGTTTAAGGTCATGTTACTTTGATGTTTCCCGCAGTGGTAATTGCAGACCCCAGTAACATATGTGGAATGTTATCCCACCACGCTCCCCATGGCTAATGAGGCAGGGCTGCTAGATTACTGTGCAGAGGAGACAGACACCTCAACTCGACCCAGCGGTGAACCAATGGGGGATGTGAGAGCGCTGCCACCAGTTACATTCTGCCTGTGTGAATACCAAACCTAAAGAATGAAAATCAGTCTTTAAATGTCACCTTCCACGAGGATGAAAATATCATTGTGTAACTTTGTTAAAAACCACAAATATACAAAGAAAAATGACTGTCTGCATATTGGTGCAGCCATTTGGTAACTAATAGGAAGTGGCTTCTTCCATACACTCATCAGTATTGATTGGTTGTAGCAGTTTAGTGCATGTACCATTCAATATTTTTCCATTAGCAGACACATGACATAGCGAGCCTTTCACAAACACATTACTAAGAATGTGTGGTTAGAGCAACAAAAATGGCTAAGATAACTGCAAGCACACGCTCCCCTAAAGGCAGTTTTAATACACACAAATTAGACACCAGTGACTACAAACACACTCGCACAACTGCAGCCACAAGGCAACGACACTGTAGGGAGAACAATGCACTAATGAGGCTGAAATGAAGGGTGGGACGTGTGACCCTGATCACACATATGATGAGAGCTTGACTCGTTTCTTACTAATTTCACAGTCTAATTCTGAATCTGTCGAGACAGACGACTCTGGCACACTTTCATGCGGCTAATTAAACAACGCAGACTGCAAAGGAGACTGGAGAGGTGAACAATACCTCACCTTTAAAACAACCTATCTCTCATTGTGGTTTCGAACGACCATCTTATGGAGTTGGCATTTCACAGTGATGCGTCAGAGTCTCTGCTGAAGGTGTGTGTTGAATTTTGTACCGTGTGTTGATGAAAAAAAGGTCAACGTGAAAAAGCAGGGCAGGGACCTCAAAAGCACTGGGTCAAGGATTAACTGGGCTGAAAAAATGGCACGAAAATGCTATTTGTTTAAACAAAAAGGACAAGAACTATATATAAACTAAACCAAAACATCCCATCTTCATCATGCGCTGGAAAAGTCAACAAAGCTCAAAAACATTCTCGCAACATGAAAACCGTGTGAATCTGTTTGTTGCGATGAAGGGTTTAAGAAGCTCTCACGACATTCGCTCTCCAGGGCTCGGCGTAAAGAGTCTGTGTTAAGGGTCACTGTACGCTGGGAACACCAATGTGGGCCGTACACATCCTTTCCCACACTCTTCTCTGAATGTGAGCCCCCGTGTGCGCACATATGTATGCGCCGTACATCTGTGGGTGTGTAAAAGTTACACACAAGATCTAAAAACAACCACAGCAAAGGAATGTCAGCGAGAGTTTGCGAGCACAGGCTCGGGAAAATCTTAGAGAAAAACATGAAGGTCACGGAAAAAAAAGGAAAACAACTTAACGTGTTTGAGTATATGAAATTTAAGGGTGGCAACGGCTCGGGCTTTTGGCTAAGAACTCTCCTTTGTAATGGAAATGTGTAAGTGCATATGAGTGGCGTGCCTTAACGACAGCAACATTTACAAGACACAGGAGGCCCTAACAGAGTCAAATTAAGCACTGCTACCTAGACGGCTTTCCTTTCAGTTGCAGAGAGTTAGCACTTAGCCTTCACACAGGTACACAAAAAGCCTAGCCATTACAATGACAATAGTCCGTCGGTGGGGCTTTTCTTCACCTCCGAGCTTTGATCGTCATCATTACATGGTCAGAGAGGCGATTTATGACAGGCCCTAAATCAACACGCACCGTCCACCTCTCTAATAACGTCTTCAAATGTGCCATCGTCGAGCCGCAGCTAAGATCTCCTCGCAGGGAGACAGGCGTCACCAGAGTGCGGTATTTATGACTACTGTCATAATCCTGTGAGAATTTATGCTCAGCTCTCAGGCTGTGTAGCCTAATTCATCTTGTACTGCTGTGTATAAGCTGGATGTCATTAATATAATCAATAGCTGTGAGCGCAAAGAAAGGCGTGAATCGGCGTTTCCCCTATGGAGTCTAACCATCAGCTCTTTACAGATTATTCACAGTACATTTGGCAAGAATTTTCGCATCAGCCTTCGGGGGAACGCGGTTCCCTTCTCATTTCCTGTCCGCAAAAACCACATTATGTTCATTTCACACCTGGTCTCTTGTAACAACACCTCCTACATCTCTCTGTCTTTCTCTTTCACACACACACACCATCCTTTTATGCCCTACCATGCCCTCTCAGAGACGCGCTCATATATATATACTGTCGAGAAGGCCATTGTGTTGTTGCGCAGGGGGAGGTTAACAGATTTAACGGGCTAATTACTATTCTAAAGCCTCCCCCGCTGACATGCTTTAAAATTGCTGTATGATTTTCTCTCTCCCTCACTCTCACCGTCTCGCTCTCCTTCGTTCCTCTTTAGAGACTTGTAACGAGGAATTCATCATTGTACCAACGCTCACCCTTCCTCTGCCAGCAAAAAACCCCCGTGGGAATATGAGGATGGTATACTTCTGCCAAGCCTCCCCCCCCTCCCTCCCCAGGTGGCATCCAGCTCAGCATGAAACAGTAAGGTGATTCTAGGGAAAATAAAGCAATAAAAGCATTTACGTAGCCGCCGCGGCAGGAGTCGGATTCCTGGATGAGGCACAGCAGTGGCACTGCGTCATGGTAACGCACTCAGTCAATGATTGTTCTAACCCCTCCCCGTCCCGGCTTCAACACGATAATTAAAGAATTAAATTAAAGCGGTGACATTTATGAGGGTTCAGGAGTCAGCTCTTGTCTGAAGCCAGGAGAATGATTGACTCAGAAGGAAGTGTGAGTGCAGCATCTGTCCTAGGTTAATGGTTAACTCATCCGGCTCAACTGACATTTTAGGGCGCACCTGAAGTGCGTATTCGAAAAATATAGCATAAAACCTGAAGATTTATTTGCTTACTGTTACAAAAGTTAAGCCGATAGACTCAACAATTGAATAATGTTGCCGATTAATCAGCAAGGAGATCAAAAATGTGTGTAGTGACCTGTGAATAAAATGCATTCATATACGCTCATTCTCATGGAGACCATGCAAACGAATCCTCCTGAAACCACATAAATGAGCTAAAATGATGTAGTTCAGCAGGCGATAAACACTAACCAACCACATTCTAAACACTGAGTGCGTCAAGACTTCGATGCCAGTGGCCACAGCCAATGAGTTGAGTTCACGTGAGCTTTTGTCCTCGACTGCAGCCATCTAGGCTCTAAGGGCCACCAGCTCCACGGCGTTCAGTGACCCGTTCAGGATGGGTGGTCCAAGGCCCCCCTCCCTTGCCAAGTGCGAGGCACAGAGGATTACTTTAATTATTTCATTCAGCCATTGTGGGGCCAGATTAGTCTGCGCCCGCTTTCAGACGAGATGAACTGCTGCCCCGCTGCTGTCTACCAGGCTGTTAGACAGAGAGAGCTGGCCAGTCACAAGGCTGGCACACAAACTCTCACACACCATTACACATGGCTAAACACACACACACACACACTGATAGACAAAGACAGGAGGACTGCTGCTAATATTATGGGTTAAACAGATGAGGTTGTAATAAAATTAGCAAAATAGGCATAATATTTTTTACTTAATGTATACGTATTTGTTTTGAAACTAATGTCAAAATGGGAAAATAATGAAGGACGGTAAAGCTTAACACTGGGTGATAGTTTGCTATTTAGTCGTTTTGACCAACAGACAATTATTTTCCATGAACAATATAAATGTACACTATATTAATTGTTTATATGCATAGTTGAAGGATTCTAGATGTTGTCTTTCGAGTGATGAAAATGAAGGAAATTCATAGTATTTTGTACAGCGAAACTGACCTATAAGCATAGAAATGCTGAAATGTATAATTTCAAATCAAAATGTAGTCTATATGTTTTAGCTGAAAATTTAGCCAATATAAAATCATTGGATAAAATGCTAATTGAACTAATCTCAATTTACACAATAATTCATAACACTGACATATTAATCAAAAAGAAAAAAAAGTATGACAGTAAAGACTAGAAACTCCTTCAAGCATTTAACGTGTAACCTTTGAGTCTTACCGTTTTATTGAGCGCACTGTACTGTGTATATTGTTTACTGCCACGAGCTTCCCTTCATTTACAGTCAAATCAACATGTAATTTATAATAAGTGCCAAATTAAAAACATTTACAGGAGGTTACTTGGAATAAGTCAAAGAAAACATCTCTATAGCTTAGCCTAAACGTGCAAGCATAATCTCTGCTTTCTACAATGTTGAAGTTTCGGTTCATTCAAACGATCACCTTAAATGTGTCTCTCAGCCTCATGTCCTCCCGTTTCGCTGGTCTCTCGTACTCGTTTACGCCCATCAAGTTTACTAAGGGCTGGTTATAATGAGGAGACACGTCGTATCATGATCAAATGCCCTAAATGTGCGAATTATTAGATATCTTTCAACGTTTTAAAGGGAATTTCTATAGAAGACTAGCAGGACGCAATTAGTTGAGCCTGACAGGGCACATTCGTCCAAACTTAAACTATAACAAAACAAAAAGGCGTCTTAATCAAAACACTAAAGTTCTTGTTACATATATTTTGAAACGTCAATCTATAATAAACTGATAAATAAAACATGATAGCATTTATGTTTTGTCAACGTACCGTCCGAAAGGCTCGCGCTCTGCTGTTGCTATGGTTTCCTCCTCAGACAACGCGTTCTCTAGGTTGAAACACGAGGCGAGCCTCCCTGACTTACTTGTAACTTTTGTGGTTACTTAAAATCTCACTGAAACGTTGAAACATGCATGGAGACTACAAAACTTTGGTTTTGACTTCCTATGGAAGTACAAGTCTTTATAGGTGGTCAGCCGCCCCCATCCCCCATTTCATTAATTCAAATCGCATTCACCTAGTTATAACTGTACAGACTGAGCGACGAAAATAGTTTCAGCACATTAAAGAAACAGGAGAAGGTGTTTATAAGATCCACAGATCAATAATCTACTGGAACAGCACGAGGATCTCACTCAAGTGCCGGTGTGTTGTGCTGATGCCTACAGAACACGATCTCGACGAGAGAGGAAGGGAAATGACTTTTACCTGCGGATGAATGCGCTCCGAGTTAGACCAGGTCATTTGCAAGCCATTGCGGGCTTCTGTACAATATTACATCCGGCTGAACGCTTTGCCTACAAATGAACCACAGAAAGAATCGAGATCGATCACAGCTGGGCGGAATAAAGCTCAAGTCTTGCAGTGTTTTCACACCTGTTTCTCTCAGCCGGACGAACAGGTTTGAAAGCAACCCGACGACGGGAGCGACCAGAAAGACCGGATTCCGCTCTTATGACAGTCAATGCTTTCGATTGTTCAGTAACGATTACTGGTGACTGAGTACAAGGAAAGATATCATCAGTACGTCTCGTGAAATGTTGACTAGTCGACATTCTGCGGGTAAAATTAACCGCGGAATTTTTAAACGCACTGAGATGGAAAAGTATGGCTATGTGAGAAATGCGCAAAAAAACGAGATCAACAGGTGTTGTGGGAGCGAGCAATAACCAAATAAGATAGCAAACTTAAGGGTTTACCTATAAAAGCTCACAGAATCTATGCAAAGTCATTATTTTCTGTCTACTATGAACAGTGCTTATAAGCGTCGAACAAGTTTACATGCAATACGCGCAGTTCCTGTGAGGGTTTCCTGTCAGAGGGGTATTTATTTATTTATTTATCTATCTATAATGCGCTCATTCTCGAGCGCACTGGAAATAGTTGAATATTACATTTTAGAGTGAGGAATCGATTAAAATCCACGCGAAGATACACTGACCGGCACTTGAGCTAGATGAAGATGTTCTGTCTCTGTGGATCCATGGGGTCAAGGGCTTATTTTCTATATGTGGAAACGCAATAGCAACTGTAGATTGGCGATCCACTCCAGCGCTCGGTTTCTTGCAGAAAAAATCAATAGCAGTAGTGTAGGGAAAACATGTCACATGCGAGCTAATCAGCTCTGGGGACAATCGAGGGCGATGTTAAATTGAGATATCGATAAATTCGGGATATTTAAACTGTGGCGTGCAGCACTTCAGTTATTTGCAAAGCGTTTATTATAATGAAAAATCACATAATCACGCAACCTGACAGCACTATGTCGGGTGATATTATAGGCTACTTCTGTCGTAATTATGATTTACACATACGCACAGAAAAACAAACACATTTCTCTATAAAGAAAAGTATCTCTACATAGCTCCTATATACCCTCATTTACGGACAACATGAGAGCGCATACATTCGTAAGACAAACAAATGTGCAAATGTATAAATATCGATAGCAAAAAATCTCATATACCTTAACGGATAGTTACTCCTGTCAGTTGTAGGCTAGTCTTGACCGATGGAGTCGGACCGAGAGCCGCGTTCCCTTTGCACGCCACAAATCAAGCGCTTTGGATATCCAAAATTCAGCACCACCGCAATCCTGTCGATACAAAAACAGCACCCTTTTCCGCAGTCAGCTGTCTTGGTTTTCCTTAAAAATCCTCTTTTTAACACGAAGTGTCCGCTAGAACTGTAGCGAAAAGTGTCACGTCAGAAAATAAGAGCGCGCAACTTGGCTGATGGTGGTTACGCACATCAGAGAGAAGTGTCCTCTTCTTGCGCACGAAAGGAAACCCCGAACCAGCGCTACTCCGGACCGGGCTCACAGCATCCCAAAACCTCCAATTCCACACGACAACATCCTCCAAAACTTCAACCTTCAGTCAACAACTGTCTGTGCGTAAAAGTGAAAACAGAAAAAATCTTCCAAGGCTATGTCCGGTAGTGTCCAGTGCGCGTGCTCTCATCATCAGTTCACCATTCAGTGTTACTGAGGACGCCGGGGCTCGCGCTCTTGCCGCAGCTCACCGCGCGCGTGTATACTATGGATAGCCTATGTGAGAGTGAAGTGATTTCCGACCGATTGCGCTCTCGCTCTCTCCCTCTCTCGCTCACTCGCTCGCTCAGTCAGTCCCTCATACAAGAACATCATTTTGAATCGTCGAGGGCGGAGCTTTGTGAGACGTGCTTCTGTGGACTCCACAACAAAACCTCATTCGTATTTACCCAAACATTACCAAGTGCCAGTGTTGCCATATCCGCTTATAATAAGCGACTATGCTCGTTTTGTCATAGAAAGGCTTTTAATATGAGCAATCGCAAGTTGGGGCTCCAGAACACAGTTGCGGTTTGGCTTAAAGTGTGACCGGTTACTAATTGCTGTTGTCAAGTGTACAGTTTGAGCCATGCTCTAGTTCCCATATCCAAATATAGATCATTCCCAACTTTAGTATGCAAATGAGCATGATGTCCAGAAAAGCAGTAGCATATTCATAGTGAAATAGAGAACAATATTTAAATGGCAGATGTACTACCAGGAAAGTTGTTCCACAAGGTTAAATTGTACCTACTTTTTTATCAACACCAAAAGTAAATTGTGTTTGCAGCTGTTGTTAGTACACACTAGGTCAAAAAAAAAGAAAAAAAAAAGAAAAAAACATACGGGTCAAAGGATAATGATAACATGAATGTAGTATGGCAACATATTTATACTACAAACAAAATGTGTGCTTCATCAACAGTCAACAAGTTATAGACCACTGATGAACCACTGGAATTTAAGCATTTTTTAAAATTGTATATGCAAGATATTTTAATTATTTTTTGTAGGCTAAATTAATTTAAATCGACTCAATCCTTTTGCTGAGGGATGCCAGTTGTACTTGCCTGTTTCTCTTCTGTGATCTGGCAACACTGCCAAGAGGGATACCTCCTAAACTTCGCATGCAGAAAAAACTTCGGGATGCGTCTACTTTATTTAAAAGGGATCATCTGCATCAACACACCATGTGAAAATATATTATGTAGTTTATCACGCTGTCATGAGGGCACTAAATAGGAGGGAGAGGGGGGAAAATCCCAGATCCATAAACGCCACTGTAGCAGAGCGCAGCAGGAAATGTTCATTGTGCTCTTAGCGGCATCTAGAGGTCACGGGAGGAATAATTATTACACCCACTGTGAGCCAAACGAATACACGTAACTGTATACACGGTGGACAGGAGATAAATTGAACCAAGTGTGCTTACCATTGTGCTTTTTCTTTCTTTCACAAACAGCTAAGCTATTTCACCATCTGGTTACATCATCGATGCAGGTTTCTAGTTACACAGACGCTGAAATGCAGGAACCTGAAGTAGACTCTTTAGAATTGTTTAGTGGGTTAATACAGTTTAAAGAGGACAAAAACAATTCTCATATTCACTATCTTTTTTTTTTTTGAAAAAAAAATAATGACAATTATTAAAAACATACAAACTTCAGATTATGAAATTCAAGTGTATAGCCTATCAAACTTAGCAGGGAAGCAAATTTTGCTTCAACGTCTAACTCAAATTGATATGCTTCAAATATAAGTTTAGAGATATTGTCTATAAACTGTTTCAATTAAGTGTCAAGTACAAAGAACTAGAAAGTAATGCTAGAAAGTATGTGTGTTTAAATTTAGCGCATGAATGTACTGTGGTAGTACAGTTTACTTGTTCAAAAAATTTAGCCATAGATATGTTTTTTTTTTTTTTTTTGGTCCTGAAAAAAAGACAAAGATGGTAGCCATAGATGATGGTGATGACACTCCTGTATCTAATTTCTAATTGGTTAAAATCTTGGTGATACAAAAATAATCCAGTGTTTGCAACACTCCCTGGTCTTATGTAGTGCAAAATTAATATTCTTAAAAAGTGTATCAAAGGCATACGCTGTCAGACCTGTGCCCCAATACGTAGTAGCCTATAGCTAATACCGACTTAAAGCAGTATAGAGACATTTGACATTTTGTTCAGTTTATTCAGTACAAGACTTTCTGCTAACCCACAGTCAGAGGTTAGCAATTAGTGAGTCAGGCTTTCAAACCTTGGTCACTTCATTTTAAACTAAAGGCTTTGAGAACTCAAGAATCTTTAAAGAGTAGTGGAGTTGCTTTATATATGGAACGGGGAGTGCAGTCAGTTACTATTTATCTTTACTTTTTTATTTTATAGTTACAATATTTTAACACTTTGTTCATTCGTCTGAGGACATCAGCAAAGTCTAGTCTCTGAACTTCACGTTTTTGAATAATAAAAAAAATAAATAAAATAAAATAACAAATAAATAAATAAATACATCTTGAGACAAAAGGACCAACCAGCTCTTTGCAAATAATCCATCAGCCACAGGGTAATGGTAGTCTGCTGACCAGTTTGTATTATTACAACTAATTGCATTATTTGTTGTTAGTATATGTAAATAAACAAATGTGTACTATTTATTTGTTAGCAAAAGTTCACCAGATGACATAAAATAAAAAAAAGCCAGAATTCTCATTGCCATTCTGAGAAGAAAAGTAACTCACAAGAAAAAAATAGAATTGTAAGAAAAAAAGTTGGATTCTGTGAGAGTAACAAAAATAGAATTACGAGATTGCAAATTCAGAATTAATAGAAAAAACATAATTGCGAAAAAAAAAAAAAATTGGAATTGTAAAACAAAAAGTCGCAATAACGTTTTTATTCTTTGGAAACTGGCTTCCATAGTTTTCTCTAGCCATATAGCCAAAAAAAAAAAATAATAATAATAAACAAATAAATAAATAAATAAATAAGATTTACAGCCAACTTTTATTAAAACTCCATCTTGCCAAGGGTGAATTACTCCTTTAACTGAGTAGCTGTATTGAGTAGCTGTATTGAGGGGTTTGAATCATGATATGATTCAGTCTCTCTTCAAAGCTAAATGATTCAGTCCCCCTTCAATGCGACTCGACTGAGTGTGTTAAACCAGCTGATGGACTGTTCATTTGCAAAGCGCGGATTGGTCCTTTTGTCTCAAGATGTAGATTATTTAAATTCAGAGACTCGACTTTCCTCATTTCCTCAGACGAATTACAGGTACAGCACTCTGAAATTAGTTCACCTGCACAGCTGAGCTCAGAGAATGGAAGCCTCACACTTTTCCATTAAAAAAAGGGATTGTTTGCTCTCTGTATAACCAGGAATGAGAGGATTATTTGCCACCATTAATAGCATGAAAATGAGCACTTTGTCATTCAGTGAGATGATGAAGTTGGATGTTTCCTTGTCCGGACAGTAATTTTAGAGGAATGTGAGGCCTACTGTCCTTTTGCCTTTCAGGTGTTTAGAAGTCTGTAATTAATGCATGCCACTTTGAAGCACGGCAGACTTCGGAATTAAGGGTCTTGCCTTGTGGTCAGAGACGTATGTGGTCTGACAGTGACAGGACAAACAAACGCACATGCACTGACAGAGAAAAAAGGAAGGAGGTAAAACGCAGACGCACAGGAGTCACACTTGTGGATGAAGCCACAGGCAGCAGGAAGTGCTTTGAGTAATCTAGACTAATGAGACGGTGTACCTGCTTACTGTCAGAAAAACAGAGACAGGCACACACAAATGCGCACATACACACACTGCTGCACTCAAGTTTTCAGCTACACACCTTGCTGACTCATTTTGACGTACCGCACAGCCGCATGCATGCATTTTTGCCCTTTGACTTCAATTTCAGCCTAATTTCGATTCTGGTCCACGGTGAGCTTTGACTCTTTGGTATGGGGGAGAAGGCAAAGCAGGCATTAGAGATTTGAATCAGGAAAAAAAACCAAAAAAAAACAACCTAATTTAGCATTGGCCCATGAGATAAGAGCTCCGTCAGCTTATCATAGAACAAACAACCATCAGACCCGATCCCCCTGATACGCCACTGTTATTAACTCCAACAAGAGGATGAATAATTCAACATGTTAATCTCTCTCTCAACACACACACACGCTCCCACACACATTAACATTTAATTTGCAAACACACGTGAATGCATGGACACAGGCAGGCTCATCTAATGATAATGTATATCTTTGTGTACCTCTGTGTTGTCTCACAAGTGTTTATATACATATGTTCATGTGGTGTCAAAGAAGTGGACACTTCACTTTGGTGTGTGCCGTTGTGAGCCAGATGAGAGGGACGGCCGTATGTCACAGCTATAATTATGCATACTGGAAATATCTTACTGAAGGTGAAGTGTGTCTGGTGCCACTAATGTCACTGAAATTACGTGCTTTGCCTTCTTTCAAGCAAACATGACACGCAAATAATGACTGTTTCCAAACACTCCACCCGTCTTTCGATGTTTGGACAGTGCAAATGTCCACACTCAGCTGGGACACTCAAACAAGCTGAGATTACTGAGATGCAATGAGGTGCATTCAGTCCATTCAGTGTTCGCAATATAGTAAAGGATATTATAAAGTCTGCTAAATTAAAGCTAGCAGTTTGCCACTTCAAGTTTGAGCTGACAAAGACATATTAATATCTGTTTCTGAACATGGTGATTGCATTTATAGTTCATCAACAGCTCATTACACGTATTTTTTTCTGTTATTGTAACTTGCAGTAAGTAATTTCATCTTTGTCATCACATAGGCTATTGATAATCTTTCAGATAATTTCATAAGATATATTTTGTTACATTGTGAATTTGTATATACATGTGTTGTCATATTACCACCAGATTCCTTCATCTACACAAATGAAAATGGACTTTATTACCTCTTCTTTTAATATTCTGTCAGTTCACATTTAATTTTCTATCTGAGCTTTTAAAGTCCTGCTTTAAAACGCTACTACTAACCAATCCTACCTTAGAAATTTTTCATCTGGCATTTTCTCTGTCAAGATTTGCTTTTTTAACAAGTCTAATGAAGATCTGTGTGCATGTTAGCTAAATGTTATACAAATTATTTTTAAAAAGCTGTTTTTTTCTCTCTCTCCAAATTCATGTACATTAAAGTACATTATTATTCAAATGTTTTTGAAATAAGTCTCTTATGCCCACTAAGACTACATTTACTTGAACAAAAATAGCAAAAATAATAAAATTTTGGGAAAAAAAATATATAATTTATATTAAATGTGTTCTATTGTAATATATTTTAAAATGTAGTTTATTCCTGTGATGGCAGAGCTGTATTTTCAGCATCATTACTCCAGTCTTCAGTGTCCCATGATCCTTCAGAAATCTGTCTAATATGTTGATTTGGTACTGAAGAAACGTTAAAAAAAAATAAAAAATAAAAAAAATAAAATAAAATTGGTTGTAACAATTACTTACTGACCCCAAACTTCTAAACAGTTTGAGTGTGTCATTGTCATTTTTAAATAAACATGAATAATATAAATTAAAACAAAACAATACAAAAAAACCCCAAAAAAACTACATTTGCTTTAAGGTAATTTAACATTAACATCATCTCATTTATGTATTCATTTAGGTCAGTGTTGGCAGTAACAAAATAATTCATAGTACTACAGCAAATGTGCTGCAGAAACTAGTGGAAGAGTTGTGTTCATCTGCACTAGTGTTATCAATAATCGCTTTCAAACGAGGCTTTTTCTCTTTTCTGATGACGACGAAAAGCGTTTGCACAAACTCTGATTTACGATCTTCACAGATTTTAATCACGTTACTGCATAATTGAACATAACAATGCTTTGCAATGTCACAATTCATTCTAACTCACAACAGAGCAACATCAATTCGATATTTACCAGTTTTTTTACTGAAGATTACATTGAATGAAAACTCCAGTTTATTCCCTTACAGGAATGTTCTGAGCTTATCTGAGTTAGCAACAGTAACCAAGAAGGGTGTAGCTTAGCGAATGGCCAATCGTAAATCAGTGTCTTCGGACAGGACTGTCAAAGCCTGTTGAATCCTAAGGGAAAGCATGCAGTCGTGTGCACATGAAAGAGCCATTTTCACATATTGTCTTGTCTTTCTTCAAGTTGCTTGCTGCTTCAGTCACTCAGCTGTGTTTTTTTTGGCCATTTGCCAACATTTATTCATCTGTGATGCCAAAAAGCAACCTGGACATTTAGCTAGTCAAAGGCCATGGGTAATGCAGGTGAGCACTCATTTTCACAGGCACCGAGCAGGTCAGACTAAGACACGTCTACCGTGAACACTTCTATTAATTCAGTTATTCACGAGCCCATGAGACTCGGAGCGGTCAAAGTTACAAAGCACTCAAACGATCAAAAAGCACCCCGGGCTCACTTGAGCGATCCTCCAGAAAGTTTTCAAGAGAATGGTGACCTGTGTTTAATCAGTGAGAGAGTTCATCTCAGAGGACGCTCTATGGGTGTAATTTGGTTTGTTTTTTTGTGTGAAACCCTGCTCGCTCATCAGCAAAACCCCTTTAGTCAGTGAATGTGGGAACCAACCACCCGTATCCTCCATCTCGGCACGGCTGCCCTCCTATCCACTGATTCCTGACTGACATTTAGATAAAGGTGAGAGAGAAAGGCCCAGCTGAGCTGATGCCCGTCGCCAGGGTAAATTCACTGCGCCCTTTCAGCGACTCGGAAGTCAAATTATAGCTTGCGGTCTGACATTTCCATTGTATTGGTAGAGTGCTATTTTATTCTCCTAATTAGGCCATTAGGTACATCACTGATCTTGCGCCTAGAGATGGCCGGCACTAATAAAGAACAGAGAAACCCTGGGATAAAAAGAAGCGACGGAGAGAAACCGAGGGGAGAGATGAAGGAAGAAAGCTAGATAGATGTGTAAAGGGAAACCAGGAAAGGAGAGGGAGGAAGCCCTTGTGACAGTGGCCCTGGCAAACCAAAGTAGAGACAGAGCTGTGAACTGAAAGAGATGAATAGATAAAAGACATATACAGAGAGAGAAATAGAGGAACGGAGATATGAGGGAAAATCATGGAGGTGGAAGGATTTAAAGATGAATACGGTGGATCTTTGCCCAACGGTTTTAGAGATTGAATCAGAGAGAGAGAGAAATCCAGTTATGAGTTCACAGTGGCACAGGTGACAGAACAGAGTGTGCTGTGCTCTACTGTATATCCATAATGGGATATTTATACATACTCACTCAAATATCACTCCCTCTGGATAATTGGACACAGCTTGTGATGAAATATCAAACCGGCTCCTGAGGTTGGACTTTTTAGGCCTTGCAAGGTCCTGTAAACAGTCAGAAATCAAGATGAGAAGGACTATTCACCCCTCATCTCATATGCCCCCAAGTTTTGTCAGATTGAAGCATATGGAAACATATATAAACATGCTACATAAGATTAGCTGTGGTGAAACTCACAATTATGGACTGAGTCAGGTGGGGGTGGGAAAAACGCTGAAAGGAACATGGGCGTTGCCATGGATGGGTGTAGGATATAGGAAGATGGAAAGATCATTATCTCCATCAGAGGTTTTCAAACTTCAGACCCTCAAATAGGAGGGAATGTGACAGGCACCCTTCCTGAAATATAAAAGCAGGGAAATACATGAATGTATTTTTTTATTCCCCCATAATAGCTAAAAATTGTGAAAATTTATATATTGTTAAAAAAATAAGTCTTTTTTGGACACTTTCTGCTTGTTAGGTGTTGAAGGAAAAATATGCTATCCACGAAAAGTCACATTTTTGTTAAAAACAATTGCAAAAATGACAATTGCAAAAAAGTGAAGTTGGTTATGAGGGGAAAAAGGTCTTGCATCATATATTTGCAGAAACCACATGTGTTGAGATTTTGTTGTCCATTGCAATAAAGTGTATAGCTGTCTAAATACATTTGGGGTCATAGTGAACAACTTTTTTTTTTTTTTTTTAATAATTGCATTTGTTTAAATCTCTTATACTCACCGAGGATGCATTTTGTAATCAAAAATACAATAAAAACATTTTAAAATAAAATTTATTCCTGTGATTCCAAAGCTGAATTTTTAGCAGCCATTAGCCTACTCCAGTCTTCAGTGTTACATGATCCTTCAGTAATTAATCATATATTTGTACACTTGCAACTATATAATCAAACTGAAGACTTAAAATACTATAATATAATCATTACTGCTTATTAAAATGTAGTTAAATTTGCAAGTACTTGGTCAACATTGATTGTGCTAAAAATGCTTTTCATGATTTATTTTCTGAGCATTTTCCATAACACCCTATTGCAGCCCATAGAACCCTAAAATAAAGTGCATGCAAGGACCTCTACATTTCCTCTATATTCTTAGTTTCAGTCGTCAGTTTCCCAACTATAAAGTTCAAAGTTTGCAGTGAAAGTTTAATATTATATGAAAACAGTGTCTGTATATGACAGCGTAATTGATTTATGAAACGCTATGATCATTCTCGGCTATGGTGGAGTTTTTTGTTATGTCAGGGGGTGTGTTTAACGACTTAAATAATGATTTAAATATGGCTTTCCTCATCTAACCAAGTCATTAGAAGTTTGCCCATGTAAGCATTATTAATGGGAAAAGGCGATGTCTAATTAAGAAGTGTTTGAAAGGCCTTGACCTTTCTGCAGACAGTCTGTAAATCATAACTGCAGGGTTAAATATGACATTAATTTTCTCTTGTACCTGCTAATACGCTGATGAAAGTGTGATGTTGGCAGGTAAGGTGGGAAAACAAGATACATATTTAATTAGTGAACGTTCGAGACACCATCCCTGTTTTTACTTTGAGTGAAGCGATGAAGGTGAATTTTAGATGACTTTTTATCAATTTTCAATGCGTTTAAAACATAATTTGTGGTTCATTTAGAAAGTAGCCACTCCAACGGTCTTACCTCAATAAAATAACTGCATTTACACAAGAAAAACAAACATGATCTGTACCTTACATCAGGTTAGTCTCCATGGCAACCGCTGACTTTCACACAACGTTGAAAGGACGGGATGCAAAAAAGGTGCAATTGAGTATGCAAATGAGCATTAATTGTCATGTGAAAAGTGCTTTAATTGTGTTGAGCCTGGCCAGGGAGGTAGATGGAACGGTGGGCAAACAGTAGTGAGCGGGTGAGGCGTGGATTGGTGACCGTCGCTTCTCACTGTTTGTTTGACACGTGCCCTTATTCCATTTGATTCATGTGTGCTGCCTGTCAGCCCATTATCCTTGTAAACTACGACAACAAACGCTTTTTATCTATGATAAAAGGCCATAGCCATGATATGGCCAGCAGCCATATCACCCTGCAGCCCAAGACTGGTTGCCCACCGAAGCTAAGCAGGGTTGAGCCTGGTCAGTACCTGAATGGGAGACCTCCTGAGAAAACTAGGTTGCTGCTGGAAGAGGTGTTACTGAGGCCAGCAGGGGCTGCTCACTCTGTGGTCTGTGTGGGTCTTAACACCCCAGTATAGTGATGGGGACACTATACTGTAAAAAGCATCGTCCTTCGGATGAGACGTTAAACAGAGGTCCTGACTCTCTGTGGTCATTAAAAATCCCAGGATGTCCTCCGAAAAAGAGTAGGGGTGTAACCCCGGCATCCTGGCCAAATTTGCCTATTGGCCTCTGACCATCATGGCCTCCTAATCATCCCCATACACTGATTGGCTTCATCACTCTGTCTTCTCTCCACCAGTAAGCTGGTGGGCGTTCTGGCACAGTTCGGCTGCCGTCGCATCATCCAGGTGGATGCTGCACACTGGTGGTGGTTGAGGAGATTCCCCCCTTCTATGTAAAGCGCTTTGAGTACCCAGAAAAGTGCTATATAAATGTAACGAATTATTATTATTATTTATTTTATGGTAGATTCTGTTCACATGTGCCAGTCTAATTTTCACGCTCTCTCTGATTTTCTCTCCTGATCTCCAGATAACATTCATTCATAGCTGGAACACATGCAAGCATACTGAAAATGCATTTCTGTTGTGATCCATCCAGATTGCGGCCTGTAGTGAAATCACTCTCCATACGGCGTGTGTAAAACATCTTTCATCCATTCTTGTAGACAGTAATTCCTCCCCTGATGTTGCCGCCTAAGAGCTTCACACAAACGCGTTTTGTGCAATCCTAACTGCATGATCTCATTCCTGATCAGCAGTAAACATGGCGAAACTGTCGTAGAGATATACCATCAACGTTTCCATGTGTCTTATTTGCATATAAGTGGCTTGTAGGTAGCTACTTCAATTCAATGACTGGCATGTTTATGCACTGGCTAATGACACACCATGTATTTGTGAACAGCAAAATGGTAGTGTTACTACCGTTCAAATGTTTAAGGTCAATACAATTTTGTTTTAAAGAAAGAAATGAATACTCTTATTCAGCAAGGAGGCATTAAATTGATCAATTATTATTATTTATTTTATTTTATTTTATTTTTTATTCAGACCATTTGGTCCATATCAACAGTGGCAGTAAAGATAAAATAATGTTACGAAATATTCCTGTTTTAAATAAAAGTTTTTCTTTTGAATTTCAATAATAATAATAATAATAATAATAAATGTGTCTTGTGCAGATCAACATATTAGATTAGAATGATTTCTGAAGGATCATGTGACACGGAAAACTGGAGTAATGGCTGATGAAAATTCAGCTTTTCCATCAAAATAATAAATTACATTTAGAAATATTTTAAAATAGAGAATGTATTTTACAATGTAATAGTATTTAATATATAATATTACTGTTTTTACAGTCATTTTTAAATCAAATAACAGCTTCAGTGAGCATAAGAGACTTATTTTGAAACATAATAATAATAATAATAATAATAATAATAATAATAATAATAATAATAAATCCCAAACTTGCGAACAGTAAAAAAAAAAAAAAAAAAAAAAAAAAAAAAATATATATATATATATATATATATATATATATATATATATATATATATATATATTGCATTGGACAACATAATCTTAAAATAAAGTAAAGTAAAGTAAAGAAGTAAAGTAAAGTTAAATTAAATTAAATTTTAAATGAAAATAAAATAAAATAAACATATCTGCAACAGTCATATCTGCAAACAAATTATGCAAGATCTTTTTCCCTTGATAATTAAATCCCCTAATGTAATCATACATTAGAAAAATGTGAACTTGGGGGGGGGGGGGGAGGCTAATTATCTAGGGAAAAAGGTCTTGCATAATTTGTTTGCAGATATGACTGTTGCAGATATGTTTATTTTATTTTATTTTCATTTAAAATTTAATTTAATTTAACTTTACATGAAGAAAGTGTTAAAACTAAGCTTCTTTTTTAACAATATGTATTTTATAATATATAATGCAAAAAAAAAAAAAATTAAGTATTAAGTATTAAGTCCTAATTCATACTGGCCATTATATTTGTCTGTCTTCACGCATTTTTGTGTGAGTTTATGTTAGCATGTGTTGTGTTAGAGTTCCCAGATGGCCCCCTCCCCTTGTTAGAAATGGCCAGTGGCCCAGCTGGGCTAGCATAGATGCTTTGCGGGTGTGCAGAGAAGTGATAGACACACACCAGTGGCTGCAAGTGTTGCAGAACTTGAGAGGAATGAGAGAACAGGATAAAAAGGTAACTCTTCACACCGAACACCACCCTGAAAATACTCACAGCATCATGTATTTCCACCATTCATCATACCTAAGCAAACGTTGCAAAAAACATCTCTGAAAACTACACTTCATGCGGCGTCCAGCTACTGTGGATTGGGATGATAAATTGAACATATGTATTGCAATAAATCTGCTCAAATGACTTTTTCTGTTCTGATTTTCTGTCTAATGTAGACCGAAATGGAAAGTGAATGAATTGTGCTCCATTTCCTGAATACTGAATGGTTGTCATTTAGATTGTATACTAACATTTGCCTAACCAAATAGTCCTTAAAAGGATAGTTCACCCAAAAATATATATACATACATACATACAACCCGAATTCCGGAAATGTTGGGACGTTTTTTTTAAATTTGAATAAAATGAAAACTAAAAGACTTTCAAATCACATG
Source organism: Spinibarbus caldwelli (assembly GCA_039654775.1). Taxonomy (NCBI): domain Eukaryota; kingdom Metazoa; phylum Chordata; class Actinopteri; order Cypriniformes; family Cyprinidae; genus Spinibarbus; species Spinibarbus caldwelli. Next base: position 11,582,514 of record CM077246.1, on the reverse strand, counting down.
AGCCAATATTTTATTCAAAATAGAACATAGAGAACATAACAAATGTTTAAACGGAGAAATTTTACACTTTTATCCACTAAATGAGCTCATTTCAAATTTGATGCCTGCTACAGGTCTCAAAAAAGTTGACACAGGGGCAACAAAGGGCTGAAAAAGCAAGAAATTTTGAAAAGATTCAGCTGGGAGAAGATCTAGCAAATAATTAAGTTAACTGACATCAGGTCTTTAACATGATTAGCTATAAAAGGGATGTCTTAGAGAGGCAGAGTCTCTCAGAAGTAAAGATGGGCAGAGGCTCTCCAATCTGTGAAAGATTAGCTACATACAAAGATTGTGGAATACTTTAAAAACAATGTTCCTCAACATCAAATTGCAAAGGCTTTGCAAATCTCATCATCTACAGTGCAAAACATCATCAAAAGATTCAGAGAAACTGGAGAAATCTCTGTGCGTAAGGGACAAGGCCGAAGAGCTTTGTTGGATGCCCGTGGTCTTTGGGCCCTCAGACGACACTGCATCACTCATCGGCATGATTCTGTCATTGACATTACTAAATGGGCTCAAGAATACATCCAGAAACCACTGTCGGTAAACACAATCCACCGTGCCATCTGCAGATGCCAACTAAATCTCTATCATGCAAAAAGGAAGCCATATGTGAACATGGACCAGAAGCACCGTCGTGTCCTGTGGGACAAGGCTCATTTAAACTGTATTGTTTCAAAGTGGAAAAGTGTTCTATGGTCAGACAAGCCCAAATTTGACATTCTTGTTGGAAATCACGGACGCTGTGTCCTCCGGGCTAAAGAGGAGGGAGACCTTCCAGCGTGTTATCAGCATTCAGTTCAAAAGCAAGCATCTCTGATGGTATGGGGGTGCATAAGTGCATAAATTCCAACACTAAAACTCCAGAAACTCATAACCTTGATGCCCAGATGTCTTCAAATTGTTTTGAAACGAAGAGGAGATGCTACACCATGGTAAACATGCCCCCGTCCCAACTATTTTGAGACCTGTAGCAGGCATCAAATTTGAAATGAGCTCATTTTGTGCATAAAATTGTAAAACTTCTCAGTTTAAACATTTGTTATGTTATCTATGTCCTACTGTGAATAAAATATTGGCTCATGTGATTTGAAATTCGTTGTTTTCATTTTATTCAAATTTAAAAAACGTTCCAACATTTCCGGAATTCAGGTTGTGTGTGTGTGTGTGTGTGTATATATATATATATACATATACATATATATATATATATATATATATATATATATATATATATATATATATATATATATATGAGCCAGAATTCGGCTGATCTGGCTTCACCCTGCTAGAGTGTGTTCACATTGTGTTTTTTTTTTTTTGGTTCTGAATCATGGTACATTTGCATCATTAGTGTGGCAGATGTTTAACCCTGTAACGAGCAATGACTATGCAGGAGTAGACCGCAATATAGATGGATAACGCTGCTTGCTCGTCTTACGTTTGTGCTTTGGATTTTGATCACCACAGCATGGCACATGAGTCTATTTATCACGAATGTACTGCAAAGGTTCAAAAGAACATGGGAGTCAATTTCTGCTGAAGGCACGTGAAAATGAGATACACATTCTCTCTGCTTGCAGTGCATCAGTCAAGCTTGTCAAGACAGTAAGCGAGAAAACAAATAGTTTTGATCTATTCATGTATGACTTCCCTAATTTAGTATGGTTGTGTTCACATTAGAAGTGAACCGTACCTTAAACTCGAGACACACCGCACGATTTTAGCAATCCTATAAGATCACTGCGTGTCACACTGTGTGACATGGATCTAATACACTTGGCTACGACATGTCTGTAGACTGTGCGATGATGACACCTATTGACTCGTACGATACGACGCACGTTACTATAGAAGTTTTATGTTTTAAAACCATGTCGCGTTGATTTCATGTCGCATTTTTATTGGTTGGTCAGTAAACATGGATCGTACCAGCAAACACACTGTGCGATGATCATGCTGTATCGTAGGCTATCTTTGGTCACAAGACCATGAAAACGGCTGTCTTTGAACCTGACAAAAATCATGCAGTGTGTTTCGGGATTTAGTTTGTGTAAACTGTACCCCAGACTGTCCTTTTTAGTCACACTCCAGTACAGTTTGCAGGTGTGCGCTCACATTATCCAAAACCAATCAAACTTTGATGCAAAACGAATCCAGGTGCACACCAAAAGTGCTATCATGAAAGAACATTGGTTCCAAACAATATTGGACCCCACTGGCTTTCTTTGTATGGACAAAAAAATATCTTCTTTTTCACAAAAGAAATTAAGTCATACAGATTTAGACTGACAGGAAGGTGAGTATACAATACACTATCCCTTTAAAGGTGAGTATGTGATTAAATAATAGCTAAAACATTCACATACACACCTTGTGGGCAGATAAATGTTGCGTAATGAAGCATGGCTCATTTGCTTACTCCCTGCACGGCCACATTAGATTAGGCAAAAAAGCTTGTTCCGGTGCCTTGGTGGTAGTTACAGTAAAAATATTTGATATATCTTTTTTCCCCAGCATTCTGTTCCACTGTAATGTGACTGATGACATTGGCAAAAGCAGCAGGCTCGAGATAGAGAGTGCACAGAATGTAGATGAATGTGAACGGGAAATGTGTGCAGTGCATGTGTGTGGGAGAGAGAGAGGGAGAAAGAGAGAGAGAGAATGGCATGGAGTCGCTGCATGGATTTAATGCTAGTATCCATCACCCTCTACACAAAGTATGTGGGGGAGTGTATGGGGCTTTAAGAGGTTATTACACACGCTCTTTCCCACTGTAGGGACCAAACACACTCGGAGTCCAACCTCCAGCAAAGATGGATCACAACGACTTATCTCATCTGAAATAAAAACCAAACAAGCACTTCATCTTCCAACATAAAACCAAAACCATGCTGCGCAAAGTAAAACCTAATGCCGGTCAGCATTCGGTGCAGGAAGCAATACATCTGCTCTGTTGTAAATACAGTAGCTATCTAGACTCAATGTGTGATCAAGCTATAGAGGGATGTATGAAATGTGTGGGCTGATGTATCGATGCTTTTTATGCAAATAGCCATCTTTATTGTTGAGATACACAACATATCAGTACCATGTTAGCTATAAGACACTTTTTCATTTTTCAGTTCCAGCAGACACTAGATTATTTAATTGTACATGCTAATTTCCCCAATTTTTACATCTAATGCTCATTTAAATTCCATCTTTAAAACATTTAATGACAATGATAATGTAATATTTATCAAATCCCGAAATGAATATCCGTTTTTGATACTACACATACCCTCGGTTTCACAGACAAGGCTTAAGCCTAGTCCCAGACTAAAATGTAATTCTGAGCTGTTTGAACTGAAAGAAAATTGTACTGACTTATCTTAAAATATATCAGTGCCTTTGGTTTGTCTCAAGATGCACACCAGTGATGTTTTTTCTAAGGCATGTTAATAAAAAAATTACCTAAATGTCCTAATTGAACTGTAGCCTAATCCAGGCTTAGTCTAAACCCTGTCTGTTAAACCGGGCCTTAATGTTGTATTGCCTAAATTTAATTTTAATGTACAAAATTATTTTTCTTTCTTTCTTTCAAATAAAAAATTAAGTGTGTGTGTTCTATTTGTATTTTTTTTTTTTTTTTTAGATTTAAAGTATTATAGATTTTTGATCTTAGCCATTTATCAGTTATGAACTGCCAGAACTAATACTCACTTTACCTCTTAAAAAAACTTGGTTTTAATAGTGCTGTTAAATGTTATCTTTTTTTCTAATCTCAAAATTAATACCCATTTTTCATATTGTATGTTGTAATGTTGTGATGCCTACAAGTGTTATTTTAGTGTATTTTGAACTAGTTTTATTTTTATATTTCTCTTATTTTTCATTTTCATTTTAATTTGTAATTTATTTTTATTAGTTTTATATTTTTTGTCTTGTTTTGTTAGCTAAAATAAAAAGTTTTTTTTTTTTTTTTTTTTTTTTAGTATTTTATTTTGGTTGTTTATTTATAGTAACATGTTTTTCTTAATGGTTTTCATTTTAGTTTCAATTTAACTGATATTTCCCTGTAATATCCCTGATCCCTACATTCACTTGTTGTATGTAAAACTATTAATTTCTGAATAGTTCATTTATAATTAAAATTCCATACTAAAATGTTCAGCCATAACATTTATCGGCTTATCATTATTGAGCATAATATGCATAAAGGCTTCCTTTATTGCAGTAACACTTAGTGATTTGTGTAGTGTAATATTTATTTAATATGAAGAGCTGCAATTTGTGGCTTAAAATTCTAGTGTTTGAATTGAGACCACATACATGCACCTGACGAGCAATAGTGAGTACGTGATTGAGTGTGTGTTAAAGCCAGTGTGAGTGAGAAGCTTTCCTCTCTCCTCTGGCCAGTTCTCTCCCATGAGCAACACGAGTCAACAGAGCTGTTGCTATGGCAGCAAAGGTGAAACACAGTGGTGCTGGTTGTTGGTGATGGTGTGTGTGTGTGTGTGTGTGTGTGTGTATGTGAGAAATCGATGGCTCACTGCTCTCTGCCTCTCAAATTCTCCTTTGGCTGATCTCTCAGCCTGTAAATCCCATGCGTGCTGGCTGGCCTCACCCTTATCCACACACGCACCCCCAGACGAGCACCGGTTGGGAGACCAGATTATAGAGAGATTTATCGGCCATTTGTAATGTTTTTTTTTTTTTTTTTTTTTTTTTTTTTTTTTAGATTCCTTATGTGCGAATTTACAAGCAATTTAACTTTATAAATACAAATACATTTTATATGCAACAGTCATAAATTGTTAACATTTGGTAGTTTCCCCCCCATACACATTTATCTATGAAGACTTGATGTTTCTTCAGGTGTTCATGGACTCTCATCAAAAAACACTGATATTTTAACTTTCACTGAGACTGAAAAACCAATAATTAGATTCTCGTTATAAGCAATACACGATTAAAATGAATATTACAAGTCTATATTATTTTGTCTGAATGAAAAAGAAAATGTTTCTTTAAATAATTTTTGCTTTAAGTATAAATATTAATTTTGAGAGTTAATTGTGTTTAACAGTGTTTTTAAATTAATGTTTTTAAATATGTTTTAAGAGAGCATTAGATGAGGGCAAAGGTAAAGTGAAATGTTAAACTGAAGGAAATGAACATGGAGAATTAAATATCCAATACTGACAATACAAACAAACAAACAAATAAATATTGTCAGGTAACCAATATAGTAACAATATGCTGTGCATCCTCTGAAAAGGAAATAAATACAGCAAATAAACAAAACCCATGAACACTAAATGGATTGAAGGAGGTCAAATGCAAGGCGGCTTAAATTTGAACATGATCCTATAGCAAAAATTCACAGAACAAGAGTCCATATCAACATTCATAGATACATGTGTGATGTCTGACTGAGCTTATACGCTTTTCCGGTGTTGTCAGTCCACAGTAATAGGTTCACAGAGATTACTTTTTGCATTGGTGTGACTTATGCGAAGATGAAAATCCCTATTCTCTCTGCTGAAATAATACTGTTATTCCCTAAAATCATAGTAAGCAATATGTTGTCCCTTTCTGTTCTCAGAAAATCAGATATTTTTATTTTGTTTTATTTTAAGTACTGGGCATATGAGATGGCAGTCCATTGGATGATGTTCCTCAAAGCAAAGGATAATCAAATGCAATTAACTACTTCCTGGCATGGCTTTATTCTCAGAAAAACAAACAGTGCTCAACCTATTCTTCATCAGGGGAGACAGCTTGCAAAACCAGTGAGAAATCACACAATCTAGTGACAGTAAACTCTCAAATAATATGCCACACTTTTAAAATGCTTTCCTTCCTTGAGATAAAGAACCTAAGGAACCTGTAATTTTTTTTTTTTTTTTTCTTTTTTGTCTCCCCTTTTGTATGTGAGGTGGTTTGTTGAAAACATCTTTAGAAACTCTTCTGTTGAGAAAAATGACTGGTTATATGCATGGATGCATGGATAAATAAGAGTTACAGTTATTTACAAAAAGGATCTGAATGGACACTGAATGTTTTGATTGGAGGCCACAAATAACATAATAATTGATGCAATCTTCTTTTTGCTGGATCTGTCTTCTCTCTACTTCTCCTACACAAACACAAGTGAAGTGAATAACAATGAAATCTAAATTCTCTCGCCAATAATCAAACTCTATCACTTTAGCAAACATTTTCTCCATGTGTGTCCTCCCAGCAGGCACCAGACGTCTATGTAACGTCAGGTTGACGTTGTACATGACGACGGACAGACGTTGCATTTTGGTTGAAAATGAAAATCGGGTTGACGTCAATATTTGACGTCAGTTTGTCGTTGATTTAACGTTGGATTTTGGTTGCACAACCTAAAAACAACAAAATCTCAACGTCAGCTGACGTTGGTATTGGACATCAATTTAACATTGACATTAGACGTTGAATTTACGTTGAATTTTGGTCACCCGACGTCGCAACCAAAATTTAACCAAATATCAACGTCTTATGACGTTGTGTGCCTGTTTTGTGCCTGCTGGGCTATTTGCTAACTACCAGTAATTCAACTTGCAATAAAAATATGTGCTGCCACATATTTAAATTAATCCACTTCTTTTTATAATATAATAAAATAATATAATATAATATAATATAATATAATAATATATTTATGGCTGTGAAAAAAAGAAACATTAATTCTGAGATATTTACTGTTGAATGTGTTAAAAATAATGCAGCAGTTCCTGAAGTATGAATACTTATGATACTAATGTTGTATTGAGATGACTGATCCTCACATAAAAATACTGATACCAACTATTTTAAACCGTAATGTAGTATTAATTTATCATGAAAATAGTTCACAGAAATTATATACACAAAATACATTTACAGTGGGGGGAATAAAAACTCATTTATTTTAATGAGTTTATGTGAATATTGTAAGTATAACAATATTATAATTTATATAAGATTATAACTTATAATAACTTTGAAAACTTATAAACTTAATAATACCAATTAATTTTAACTAAGCAATTAATTAAATTTATAGCAATAAGTTCACTTCAGTTAAAGTTATTAAATGTAATGTTAAATGACTATAATTACTAATTTATCCTCAGAAAAATACTGTGTCTCTTAAATAATGCTTAGTAAAAAAGAGGCAACGGAGCAAACATAAAGTTTCATATATTTATGTTGTTTCCACATTTCCACCTCTTCCATAATTTGGAAGATTCAATGTGAAAATATATTTGATTACAAATTTGAATATGATTATGTGATTAATCGCATAAATTACAGAAACCTGCATGATGTTATTATTATTTTTTTTAATCGATCGACAGCCCTAAATATAATAAATGTAGATAAATTGCACTATTGTTACAATTAAAACTAAAGTGTCAAAAACTGAAAATTTAAGGGATTCACCTCCCACCCCCCTCCTCCCCCCTCCCTTACAAATTTAGTCTTAGCTGCCTCAGGCACCAATATTCAATTGTAAGGGTTTAAGGTGCTTCCCTATCCCCATGTTATGTATTTTTAAAGCAATGCCCTCCACAGTAACCATTATCTCTTTTTTTCACTTCCCTTGGCTCTTTGCCATTCAATGCATGTGTCCTCTCAGTCCCTTGGACCTTTCTCACTCCATACTTAAAGAGCAAATTCCCACTAGTGCAACACTCACAATAGAGAGCCATCTATTTGATGAAAGAGACCCATCCAGACAGCGATACCCAGCTGTGTCTGAATGTCTAATCCCACTGTGAGTGATCCCTCCTGGGTGCTCGGGCACTCCCTTGCTTTCCATTCTTCAGTGTCCTCCAACACCCAATCTTCTCTTTGTCTGGTGCATCCCGTGCTGCATAAGAGGAATCTGTCAGAATGACAAACAACAGGGTTTTTTCATACTCAGGTGTGAGTGAAGACCAAGGAGCAAAGCAGAAGCAACGAAACAGAAATAAAATGTGAGACTGAACAGGTGAGCGATGTGGGCTTGATTTAAGATTGGCTCAGTGCTTCTGTTGAATTATTTATTTATTTACTTCCTGTGGCACTGATCTGCATTCTTCACCGAGAGCCGAGATGCTTTTCAGACAGCGCTGCCGTGTTTTCTGCTGTGACCGAAAGATGAAAAGCACGTTGTTTCCTAAGCTATCCGTAGCCTTTTTCTTCAAGAAAACTACACTGGACTTGAACCCATTCCATCATTTGATGCACCTAAACTGATTTAGACTTTTCAGAGCCACATGAGGCTTTGGAGACGTGTTAAAGGGGTCACTGAAACACCATGTATTTGTTTATCCTCTTGCCAAGCGCACCGGCAAGAACACTGACCTTGGCCAGAAAATAATGACTAGAAACCAACTTGATCAGTCTCGCGTGTGCTTGCAGGTACTGAGCTGGGAAATTGAAACCGATCGCAACAATAAGTGCAACTCACAGCATGAAGATTGTTAGTTTGCCTGCTTCACTTTTAGCTCTCTCTTGCACTTGATTCGGGTCTTGCCTAACCTTCTGGAGACCTAATATGTTCACCGGTTGCTTGTTTTGTGAGCGATTGAATTAATATTTTCTCTGGAGATTTTGGCAGTGACCCGTAACGCTGTAACCGAGCGCCAATTGTCTCCTTGGCTCTCTTTATGGATCCGCCGCACACTATTTAAGCAGATAGCGCCACCTCGTTCACCCATTACAGAGCCTGCCCACACACGCATGCAAACATTCACAAACCTTGTGAACCTTCAAATGGCAGGCTGGGAAACGCTCCTGGGTTTGTATTTGAGCTCTGCCCACTGCCGAGCGCGACCCGACCTCCTGAAGCAGCGGAGGATTAGTATCTTGATATTCCTTCCAATGTTCCTTCCTGCCAGGCATCGGCTGTAGGTCAGCCTGGCCCTCACTTCTGTTCTTTCCCACCGTCCATCAGAGAAGTACAAAAGCTTCTAAGGGATGTCGTGGAGAAAGAGTGAAGGAAAGGAGGTATAAAGCTGTACTAATAGTGTGAGAGTAAATAAGAGCACAAGAGTACAGTTAGAAAGTGCAGTTAAAAGGAGGAGATATACAGCTAGTGAACAGTTCTTAAAAGGACATTTAGTAATGACCTTAACATCAATTATGTTTCATTAATTAGATGTTTTCTTCCGATTGGCGGCTATTATACTTGTATGTACAATAACTGTAATAGCTTCTTCCTGCAAATGTGTTACAGAAATCTATTGCAAATTAAAGCTTTGTGGGGAAAATCAATACTCAAGCATATGATCCAAAAGCTGCTTTTCAGTCTGATAAAAGTGCTAGTTAACTTGGTACTGATTGAGGCCACGGGCAAATTTGGAACTAGCACAGTAACAGTACTGACTGAGGATCATCTTTTGTTATTATTGAAGCTAATATGGAACAGGAGGTAATCTGATCTCAATTCTGAAAGACGCTTTGAGCACACAGGGAGGCAGACCATCTGTAAGTGTAAAGTGAGGTTTTGGGTTTTGTTTGATGTTCATGTTTTCATGTCTTTTATTTTGGAGTTTAGTCACACACTGTTTCATGCTTCCCTTGCCCTCATGTATTCATGCTATTGGTTCTCTTGTTCATTGTGTCATGTTCTGATTGGTTGTCCTAGTCATGTGTCTTGTCTCTCATTGGTTGGTTCTTGTCATGTGACCTGCATTGTTTGCTATAAATAGCCATCATGTTGCAATTGTCTCTCGTTGTGTATTGATGTTGTAACCTGCTGTCGGTGAGTCAAGTCTGTTCATGTCATGTCAAGTTGTTCAAGTCAAGGATTATGTTTGTATTTTGGATCACGTTTGTAAACAAACTGCACATGGGTTCTTAAACTGTCCTCCAGTGGACTGCCTGTTACAGTAAGGATATATTACCTAAATGAAGGAGCTCCTCTAACTTAAAAAACATAAATAAATAAATAAATAAATAAATCTGAATAAAGTTGCCAATCAGCCGAAACTTTCATTAATAGACAGTCAAGGGCACTTTCTTCTATCTAATATCTAATATAGAAACCAACTGCATTTTTCAATAACCACTAAATCCAATGCCAGTATCTCGAGAACTGGGCTGCAAATAACCAATATTATTCTGATTTTCATGCTCATATTAAGGTGTTTAACGACGTTACAATTAACAACTATAACAAATAACCAATTAATGACTGATATACAAATATACCATTTTTTTCTAATAGAAAATAAAGCACTAAAAAATTCAGTCATTTAAAATGCCACAATTTCAAAACACTATAATGTACAGTATGAGAAAAGGACTTTCATTTTTGAGATTTATTGTTATTAAATTATTTGTTTTTAAAGTAACTACATAAGCGTTGAATGGTGGAAAAGGTCATCTCAATATAAAACATTGGAAAAATGAGCCTGCATGGTTAAATATTCTATATCTACTCAAATATGTATAAAACAAATTAATATCATCTGATAACCAATATGGTTTTATATAATGCTTTTAATGTTGAAATCAAATGACATGCACAAAAGTACCTGAATATTTTAAACAAATTTTAAGTGAAAATTCAAATGTTGTTAGACTCTTTCAATATGTCTGTCTACCTATCTATCTGTCTGCCAATCATTCATCCATCTTCAAAATGGGTGTAGTATAAAGTATCCGGTGAAGGAGGGTGAAAAGCAGAGTGATGTATCTAGGAAAAACTGAGCAAAAAAACAAACACAGAGAAGACATGAGCCCAAGAGAACAAAAGGGACGCCAAGAGAGATGAAATGTAGCAATTGAGAGTAAGACTCAGTTTGAAAGACCCCGAGATAGCGACTAACAGACACAGAAAGAAAGAAAGGGAGATAGAGAAAGTGATGGGGAGAGAGGTGGCTTTCATTCAGGCAAACCTGGCCAGACAGGAACTGGAGTGGTGAGCGCTAGGAGCTCCAGCAACCTGGCCCTTTTCATCTCTTCATCAGGAGGGTTCAAAGCCACAGGCAAGCCTTTGATTCCATCACTGCCACAGCTCCCTTGATGTGGAAATCTAAATTTCAGTGAATTGAAAAAGGAGGGGGAAAAGGGGGTGACACATTACACCATATGAAGAAATAAATGTGCTCTTCGCCGCCCCAGAGCTGGTGCTAATGACACGGCACAGAAAGGAGGAAGGTGTGGGACAAAAAAGAGCCAGAGGAACAATCTATAAATGATATGTCTTCAAATGTTGAATATGAATCACTACTGTGGCAAAGCCGGTACGGTACATGTTCACACAGCATTACAATATGGTTTCTCAGTCCTGTTTGTGTGCTAAATACATCTCATGCACAGTTCAGAATCTATAACCAAAATGACTCCCTTAAATTTACAGTAGTCCAGACTGAATTTGAGAGTAACACAATGAATTAGACGTGAAATTATGAGGTATACAGATTGAAATAGTCTTTTCTTGTAAAACATACTTTAATAATCTTTGTTTTATTTACAACTTCAAAAAACAATTTGCTATAGAAAATTATGAACAGAATGAACAGAATAGTAGAGCATGACTGCCAAATGCATAAATGTAAATCAGCATTAGTCACTAATATTAGGACTTTTAATTTCTTTCAGGTTATGAAAAATGGTAGCAAATTGGACTATTGCATGGTTGGAGAGTGAGATAAAGTGTTTGGGCAGAAAAGGGAAAAAAAAGCTCAGCAAGCTAGAGATTTTGGCCAAATATCTGAGAGGATGCAAACAGCAGGAGTGACCCTCATTAGTTCAGATTAAAAAACAAATCCTTAAAAAAAATGTCTTTATTTACGATCATTATCACTATGGTTACAGACATTCCTCAAGGCTAGGTTTTTTGATCTGCTTCTGTTTTACAAATCACAATTTGACATATGAATATAGCTTAAACTGTTTTGACTATCACCATATTTTAATTAATATTATCAATCAGCATTGTTTCTACTTTTTGTTTAGTTTCAGCCCGCTTTTCTCTCTCATTCTCTAACGCTCTGTCACTATAAAAATAGATTGATTTTAGAAGCTCTTTATAACATGCCTCTCTCCCCATCTGATAAGAGATGAAGGTTTTATTGGCAAAAGATAGATCCCATCTGTCTTCAACTGCTTAATCATACCCCCTCTGAAATGTCTATAAATGAAAGCGTCATTTTACAGTGACCTTAGACTCCATTCTGGCTTTTCTGAAGGTCAGCAATATTTCTCCAACTCTTAAAGTCAAATATTTCCAGTTATATCCTTAGCCTTTCGAAAGGTTAAATAAATGCATGCTGCTTTTAAAGTCTAAACATTTTGAATAGAGCAGGAAGCTGGTGTAGTCATATGCCATTCAGTCTTTTACCTACATTTTGCTCTTAAACCAGAGTCGATAAACATTAATGACCACTATTGGTCAAAGAAGACAGTTTGAAATGGTTAGAACAAACCTGAGAAACTCAACAAATGCCCAGAGGAATCTAACAGTAGGCGATCTCCCCACAAGTGCAGTTACTTCGGAAGGATCAATGAAACAGAATCTCTTGAAAACCACAGCAAAGTGCTTAGAAACTACTGAAAAATATCTCTAACGCCTTTCAACAAGAGGATGTGTCTTGAAGTCAGGTTATGGGACCGTAGCTGTGAATTCCAGAAAATGTAATAATGAAGACATCTATGAAGCACAATAACAAAGTTTTGAAACTTCAGCCTGTGCCAAAGCATTGCAATAATCAGGGAGGCAATTACTGAAACTGGCTTGGAAAAACAAAACAAATTGGAACAGGTGTGTGCGCTTTTTCTCAAGGCCAGGACAATGACTGAAAAGAAGATTTCTGTAGTAAACTAATTAACGATGAATATTCCACCCACCTTCAAGCAACGCTTACTTTTCAATGCATTGTATGCGATTTCTTCACGATGCAATTTTTTTTTCACCCTGATGCATTCACAGGAAAAAAGCTTCTGTTCTATATGTGGGGAAAAAATAAATAACAGAAACAAGGACAGTTTCTGCTAATTACTGAGGGACAGTGACAAATCTCATGATGTCTGCGTACTGAAATCCATAAATAAATAACTGAAAATAAATAGCCGAAGAGTTTAGTGCATATATGGTTAGATACATCACATATATCTACACAGTTTACTTTAGGTTTTAAACTTTAGGTTTAGTGCTTCGTTTTCAATGTAGTTTTGTTGCCAATAACATCATGAAAATAATTATGGTCTTGTTGGTATCCGTATGAATCCGTGCATCCCTAAAAGTGCAGGAGAATGAAAGACCGAGCAACCCTCAGCAGTAGACGTAAAGGTACAGACCAACTCCGAAAACTGCCCATTGCAGCAAAGTACCAGAACAAAAGAAATACAATCCCCAAGATCACTGTAACTGTAGAGCGCTTCAGGCTTTGGTTTACTGCAACCTAACCAAATTTCAGAGCCAGCTGTGATACTGGATCTCATCACTGACACTTCTTAATGTGACTTGTCCTCTGCTGCACTAGAGGTAATATATCATCAGGATTGTCTATGTCTACAGATAGTAGAAGATATTTTTTTTCTGCTTTAAACTACAACACCCAATTTCCTCTTTAAATGGCTGTGCTGTAAGGTGAACCCTCATGTGGTCCTCACGGGGAATAAAACGGACTGAGAGAAAGTTAATGTCAAGTTTCATGTCACAACAAAGAATTGAACCTCACATACAGGGGAATCAATAACTCTTCATTAAGCTCCACTTATAGAATTCATTTTTAAGAGTCATTCTGTTGTAGTACGAGAGGATATTTAGTGTAATGTTCAGTGAAAGGCTGACATTTTTCAAATGACCGTTTAGGAGTGGTCAGACCTGTCTGTAACAGCATGAGGCAGCATGAAATATAGAACGACCAAGTTTTACTGTGAATGGGCTCATGCTTCACTAACTTTATGTGGACCTAGATGAAATCACGGTGCTGCCTATTTCAAGTCACTCTTATCATCATTCTCAAGGGAGCTTCCCATCTCATTGAAATCTGCTTTGTGAAATGAGTGCAGAGCACCTGACTGAAAAAGCTCATTAACTGACCTTTAAAACAGACTTCTTACTGCTGCCTTTAAAAAAAAAAAAAAAAAAAAAAAAAACCGCAAGTACTGAATCATGTCAGTATTTTGACATTGAGGGTAAAAGTAAACTTTGTCACTGTCAAAGCAGACCATCAGAAGACCTAAAGCAGATAATGTGCATTCTCTGACTATTAAGTGGAAGGGCAAACCTGGCTAGTTGTCACCATCTCAGTAACCATAAGGTTTTGAATCAAAAGTCCAATTATACAAATGAGTATTTTCTATATAGCAGTGGTTTTGTATGTTGGTTTCAAAGACCTAGTTCAAGCGGTCTTAATTGTTTTTGCTAAATAAGCTGATTTCTTCTAATCTAATTTCTAATCTTCAAAAATCAAATTTTTGCAGTAGCTATTGGGTGAAAACAATACGAGTTAATACAATAGGGGAGAGCAGTGCACAACCTAACAATTTTTTTACTTTCTCAGTTTGTGTAAATCCACATGGGTCCCCCACCTTCTGCAACGACTTCAGAATCTTCTCTTCAGCAATCCTATGCTTGCGAGTTCCAAGCTGCCAAGATATTCTCCAACGACCACAGAACCGTCTCTTCAGCGATCCTCCGTTTGCGAGTTCCAAACTGCCAGGATCCTCTCCAACAACTTCAGAACGTCAGCGTCAGTGATCCTCCCTCCTGTGTGTTCCAGGTAGTCCGGATCCTCTGTACAGACTTCAGAACCTTCACCTTCTAGGCTCTGGTTTGCGTGTTTCAGACCAAAGAACCTTCTCTGTGCTCAGGAGTTCATCGTTTAACAGTGCTTCGTGTTCAAGACTGTGAAACCGATCCAAATCCCTCACCCTTCCACTTATTCAACAATCTTCCATGATTGTTCTTAATTGTCAAGATGCAATTCCTTGGCTGGTGCCCCGTAAAATAGTATGACCAAGACTAAATATTAATATTAATATTTAAGGCCAAAGCCATTACACTGGTGGTGCTACTTAAATCTAAAATCACTGCATTTAACGGTGCCCCATGTGAGGCCATCTAACATCTGATATCACTACAGAAAACTTTTCAAATCTTCAGTAAGCACATTTTTGTCATTTATTTTAATTGTTCTAAATTCATAACACATCCTCTCACAGCAAGAACCTTTTCTTTTTGTCCAAAAAGCTTGATAATACCGAGGGGGAAAAAAAAAAAAAAAAAAAAAAACACGTCCAGATTGCTTGTTAACTCCTCTCTTGGCTTCAATTGTGAACTCTGCTGGTGGCGAAGCTATGTTCCAACAAGCAATCCCAAATGTGTTTCAATTACAGCTCAGGAAAGTGGGGATCTCTTTAGCATAATTTAAAACTATAGGTGTTGATAAACAGTTTCAGAGGAACCACAAGGCTCTCCTTACGGCTCAGAAGTGCCAATCATAACAGTGTGACTAATGATGCTGTGAATTGAAACAATGGGAGGGGAAAACTCATGCTGACCTCCTACCAGAAATGAATGAATTACCTGCCTAAGTAATTTTCTTATCTGAACACAAAAAAATTGATTTGTTGTTGTGAGTGAAGACAGCAGATTGCAGATTTTAAACCACAATCATAGCTTAACAGTATAAAGCACCCACTGGAAACACAAGGCCTTGTCAAAATCAATCATATAGACGCTTGTTTAGTGATGCTTGAACAGTAGGCCATTCCACTGAATGCAAGACTCTTCCTGTTATTTATTTATTTATTTTTTAACCTCTAATCTCTATCAGTCTTGGAAGCATTACAATAAAAGCAAAGTTTTGCTCTCTGCAGATTATATAAATGTCCTCAATTTAACATGGTTTGGAATGGTTAGGCAACTAAATGTTTTACTGAAAACACACCATATTGTCTTGTGAAATACAGTAATTTAGTGTAGTCAAGCAAACAAACAGTTGCAGTTATGCACAGTATTGTGTCTTATGCCATAAGGGTGAATATATCTGCTAGCATGTTTTGAGCCAAAAACCTTCAGAGTAAAAGTATACCTTACAGTGAAAATCACTCCACTACACGTTACAAGTCACCAATTCCAAAACAACTTGAGTAAACGTCTTAGAGTATCTGATTTTAACAGTACTTAAGTATTTTACTTATACTAAATATAGGCTCAAAGATGCACTATAGTGACTAGTCAAAGAGACATGCCAGTGAAAAACTGTAACGTTGAGGAGAAGCTGGGGAAAACAGGCAGAGACAAGGATCTACATGAAGGTATACAATGGAAAAACTAGAACAAACAATAATCCAAAAACCAAAGGGAACAAAGAACAGAATGATGGGCAAACAGACAACATGGGGCTAACAAGCTTAACCAAGGGGTGATTGACTGCTTTTTTTCTAGGCTTGATTGTGTTTATGGGGTGCAGTCTAACATTGTAAATTTGTTAAAAAAACAAACAAAAAAAAAAAAGCATGATTTTTTAAAAAATTTTTTTTTTACATAATTTGACTTTATTCTACACCGCTCTGTCCCTTCTCCTATGAACACTCTGATGATTTCCTGGTTTTATGAAGCCCATCCCTCAGAAATACGCAATGGGCTCAGATTGGTTAGCGGGCCCAGTGTGTTGTGATTTGCTAAACTACCTAGTGCAGTCTAGAAATGTCACGCCTCTCACCTCAGTGGCATGCGCTCCAGGGGCCTCATTTATAAAACATGCGTACGCACAGATTTGATCGTAGAGTGTGCGTATGCAAAAATCCACAGCAATGTTCATATTTATAAAAATGGTCTTTGACGTGGCCACGTCTTTAGCGCCATGTCAGGGTCTGAGCAGACGTACACACTTTTGTTTGCCCAAGTGCTGAAGGTTTTTGGAAATATAAGCCATTCTTGACGCTTGTAAAAGGTTTGGACATTGTCAGATGCTCTTTTATGAGTCAATGACATTGTTAGACATCGTTTAAAAGGCGGAGATCTGAAACTGTTCAGCTGCGTGTAAATTCAAGATCATTTGCGATTCATAGGTTTCACATCTGAAAGAGAGGCGTACGTGCATTTTCTGTGCGTATGATCATTCTATGAATTGTACGCATATCTGAGAGATGATCGTAAGATCAAATTTAGGATGGTTTCTGCGCAACATTTTATAAATGAGGCCCCAGGTGTTATAGGACTTTTCAGAATGGTATGTTTGTTGTTGTCTCATACTTTTAGATACACTGTTATTTGTAAGTGCTACTGCTTATGTTAGCTACTAATATACGGTTTTATCCTGATAAAAGTTTTAATACGGCAGAATACATGGTTGCCTTGTAGCATTTTTGTAAAGTAATTGTTTACTTTGTAACAGTAAGAAGTGTTTGCCAGCAAGTATTGCTCGATACCACGGCAACCACATGCACATCCATGTTTAACGCTTTTTGTTGCTATGTGAAAAATATCTGTCTGTCTATATACATAAAGTGTATAACTGGAACACAGTTCATTGATGGAGCTGATGATCTGAATTGGGTGAGAGAGAGAGATACAGAGAAGAGCGTGTGCAGAGCAGGGGGATGCGAGGAACAGGATTAAGAACTGCTGCTTTAGAACATTGATTTTGAAACGTGTGAATCCATTAGAATCGTTAGAAGACAGAATTGCAATTCATATATGAATAGATTTTTTCGTGCACCCCTAGATGACATGGCAACAACTCTTCCTCTTCTCTAAAGCAGCGAAACATCGCCTTGCCCCCTTTGTTGCATATTCCTGTGGGTGGGGTTTATGTAAATTTCAGGGTTTGTGATGTCACCAAACCAGGAAGAAGCTTGTTGTAGTCCCTACGAGTCGTAACTGCATTAAACTGCCATAATTTTAAAAGACAATATCTTAATTTGCATTGAACTTTCAGTGACGTAACTTTGCAGATATTGTTTATGCTCAAACAATTTAACAAGATAAGACACACCTGGAGAGACTAATCAAGGGCAACCAATGAACAAACGGACTACAAACTGACTACAAACACCATGGGAGAAAGGAAGTGACATAAGTCCAAGACAAGGCACAGAGAGCATGTAACAGAGGAGAGCAATCACGTTTATTTTCTAAAACCAAAATAAAACTGAGCACCTCAAAATAGTACAAAAAAACAAAACAACAACAAAAAAAAAACATCCTTCAAAAAGGTCTCTTCAGAATAACAGATAGTAAGTAAAAATAAAAAGTCGAAGCCTTCTTGCACTGGATGTGCTGGTTTTGGCCTCATTGCCGGCTGCAGTCATGTCCTTATCTCATATATAAAACACCTGTGATTCACAGCTACCTGCTAAGGAATTCGCATTCACATAAAGTAGCCTTGTTGACAAGTTTGGTTGAGTAAAGGGCAAAACGCACAAGATATAGTACTTTCGGTGCCCTGTAGTAGGCAGTACTATGTCTTTTGTAGCATAAATAAACCGCAAAATGTAAAGTGTAACTGCACCACTCATTACAAAAGTAGTAGAGTGAAGATACTCATTCAAAAATGTAAGTAGAGAGTAAAAGTTATTAATACCGTTGATAGTAAAATAATATATATATATATATTTATATTATTATTTTTTTTTATATTATACAAAATATATATTCATTCAACTGACCAAGCATTCACAAGAGTGAACTGTTTTCATATTAATTATTAAGAAATATTTCTTGAGCACCAAATCAGCATATTAGAATTATTTCTGAAGGATCATGTGGCACTGAAGACCTGGATAAATGTCTGCAGAAAATCAGCTGTGTCATCACAGGAATAAATTACAACTAAAGAAATAATAACAGAAAAGAGTTATTTTAAAGGGGTCATATGACGTTGCTAAAAAGAACATTATTTTGTGTATTTGGTGTAATGCAATGTGTTTATGTACATTATTGTTGCTCCTCTATGCTCTGCCTCTCTGAAACGCGTTGATTTTTACAAAGCTCATCGTTCTGAGAAGCGAGATGTGCTCTGATTGGCCAGCTATCCACGCCGCGCAAACATTACCATGTCTGCATTTGTGATTGGAGAAAGGACAAACAACAAGCGCTATGCTACACTGCTTAAAACTCACATTTGAATAGTCAGTGGCAAATTCTTTAAATATGAAAACATACAGGCTGTGAGTCGTAAACGTCAGACTATCCATGCAAAGTTGGAATTGCCCCACTTTATAGAAACAGCCTTTGTGCACAGCTGGCATTGTAGGATACTCTCCCAGGTTCAGGAAACAGTCCTCCATTTAAAAAAAAAAAAAAAAAAAATGAAAAAAAAATATGCGCTGCACACACTCTAATATTTGGGTTGAACTGTTCTGGAACAGTGTTGTAAATACAACACTGATTAACCACTGATTCCTAGTTGTGTCCTCTTTTGGAAGCCCAACAAGTAGTTTCACTTTCACAACAAAACACACAGCGTCTCCACAACATGGCGCCGGCGGCAGCAACAATACTACAGCAAGAATAAAAATCACACCCTGTTTCTTTGCGTATACATGTGGGCAGTGTTATGCAAATCTTCTCACACAGTGACGGAGACGTGGGGGCGTGTTTAAATGAGGCAATTTAGGAAGGCGTGGACAAGTCTTAACTTTTATAAAAAATATATCTTTGGGTTTGAGACTTTAGTCTTTGCAACCTTAGGGATCTTATCTATCCCCCTTTAAATTGCAATAATATTTCACAATAGTACTGTATTTTTGATCAAATTAATGCAGTCTTGGTGTGCATGAGACACATTCCAATGCAAGTCAGAATTATATATGATCTTTGAAGTCGCATACATAACCTGATAATAATGATAATAACACTGAGGTATTTACTATTTAGTATACAGGGTGCTTTTTGATTCCATGTTGACTATATGGGAATCAGAATGGGAAATTGATTTGGACAAGCACTGCTAGCTTCATTAGTGAATGAATGAAGCAACACTTTGTTGTAGCAAATGATGTGAAATTGTTCTGAACATGCAGCATATGGTCTCCAGCCTTTACAGCGGTGAACACATGCCACAGTGGACTAATCTGACATACAACACTCGAAATCCATAATGCATGTACTGTTTGTATAGAAGCTGTTGAGAAATACAGAACATAAATGCTGTTATGTATTTTTAGATGGGCACATTTGTTGACGGCTGTAGCTGTCTCTAATGAGACTGTAGGGTCCTGTGCACTGAGGTTGATGGGAAGGGAGCACTGCCCAAGCCACACAGGGTGTGGGCGAATAATGCAGCCACACATTAGTCTTGATAATGGAGGCTTGTGGGCTGCTGCTAGCACATTACTGCAATTGACTTCTGACCTTCAGAGAGGAGCAACAAGCCCAGCATGCTCATCTGAGAGAGGGCAGGCCAATGCACTCTCATCATTTTATCCAAACTGCAGTTTTCTCACATTTCCATCTGTTTTACTAAATGTGCTGAATACATAGTAGCAAAATACTGACATTTATAGAAAAACTCATAAATACTGTAGAACTGTGATTTCCAAAATGGCATGTGGTCATACTTTTGAATGAGTTCTTCCAATCTCACAATTAAGATTATTTTAGACATTGTACTAACAAGTACATCTATACCATTATTTGATCCCTTTATATCAGCAGTTTTCAGCTACAAAGGCATCATCTCTTTATCTCTTTATAAGGTTTAAGTTTAATTTGCAGACATTAATAAAATGTGTAGAGATGATAGAATGTAGTGGCATCTGTGTGGTAAATAAATACATATTTAAAATAATAATAAAAAAAGTGTGTAGACTATATACACTACCAATCAACAGTATGATTTAACTAGTGTAAGTCTCTTACACTAAATAAGGTTGCATGAATTTGATTAAAGATACAGTAAAGAAATAGCAATATTGAAAAAAAACACTTTATTTTTAAAATGTAATTGTAATTTATTCCTGTGATGACCAAGCTGAATTTTTAGCTTAAAATTTTTAAGCAGCTAAAACTTTACAACACTGATGAAAAAAAATAAATAAATAAAATGTTGCAGAAAATAAGCATATCACAATGATTTCTGAAGGATCATATGAGACTGAAGACTTGTCAGGGTTCATCCAATACTATCTCACGACCAATTCTTATGTATTTTACATATTATACAACCTCACTCGTACAATTTTGTACTATTTCTGTGAGGGGAATTTTTAGGGGCAGGGTTAGGTGTGATCCTTCAAATGAATGCCAACAATATTTGCCACCTCGTAAAATATGTACAATTTTTCACAAAACATACAAATTCGTACGCATGAGGTTGTACGAATTAGCGACCTCGTAAAATATGTACGAATTGTTGTGAGATTGGGTTGGTTCATCTGTATGTTTTGGTTTTGTGTGGTTGACAAATGTTTTTGTTCTGTGATCTAGTTTTTAGTTTGTTCCCTTGTTACTCATTGATTTGATTAGTGTTTGCACCTGATGTTCATTTAATTCATTGGTTTGTGTCAGTATATTTAAACTCTGTGTTTTGTTCTGTTCATTGTCAGTTCTAATTACGTGTTCTGTTCCTGTTTCCAGTTTAACGTTTGTGTAAATAAAACTATATTGCTGCACCTAGATCCATCATCCTTATTTGCAATCGTTTTGTGACAAGACTGGAGTAATGTTTGCTGAAAATTCATCTTTGCCATCACAGGAATAGGTCTAAATTACAAAACTTAATATTTATTGAAAAAGAAAAAAGTTCTTTTACATTTTAATAATTTCAACAACATTAAAAAGTCTTAATTATTCCAAACAGGCAGGAAGACAGATGGTGGGCAGTTAATCATATTCTGTGTTCAATTTTGGCTTTCAACAGTTATGGAACCCAAATAATCTAGATAAAATAAATAAAAATCACAATAATGCCCTTGTTCTGTGTTATAAACCCAGCGCACCCTTTTCCTGTACAGAACGTGATTAGATAATCAACAGACAGAAAGATGAAACGATAAAACGACAGAAATAAAGAGACAGGGAGATATATACAAACAGACAGAACGATAGACGGATTGATAAATAGATGGATAGATTTAGTGAAGCACACCAAATTTATGAGCTCTCACAAGTCCTAAGATCATGGTGTGAGTTTAAAGAGAAGCCATTAGCTTATCTAAAAGTGTGCAAGTCAATAGCTCAACTCAAGCTCCTGATGAGTGCATCTGGAAACTATGTCTGGAATGGTGAAGACATATAATATTTATATGTATTTTTATCTATGAAAAATATCACACCTCACACCATGTGTTGTAATAAATATTGCTATCCCTGCTCTTTCACCCTCTCTGTGCAGTATGCCCATGTGAATGACACATTATGATGGGGAATGTAAGGCATCCCACTCTCACACACACACACACACACACACACACACTGAGTGAGTACAGATATGACCCATTCTGAAGCCCTCTGTTACATTTAAATGAATCACACTGAGATGGGTTAGTGCCAGACTTACACAGCCAGAGAGACTAAACAGATGTTTTCAGAACCCTACTTCTGCTGCCAGGCCTAAACAACCCCTCTCTCAGCTTGTTTTGAACTGTATGCTTTGAGAGCAGATTTTTGACTTATTCAGATATATATTTTTAATGGAAACAGAACAAACCTATCAAGCAATATGTGCAAGTTAAATTTCAGGTTTAATAGATTAAATTAATTAGGCCCATATTGATCATATTGATATTTCAAGTATTGTTGTTGTACACTCTTAAAATAAAGATTATTTATTGAGATAAATGGTTCCATGAAGAACCTTTAAAATCCATGGAAGCATTCAATTTCATAAAAGGTTCTTTATGGTGTTTTTTGGATAATATTTTCCAGGTTCTACTACTATGGCAACACTGAGAAAACCCCCTCTTGGAATCATTATTTTTTAGAGTGTACCTAAAAAATAATCTCACTTACTCACTGAAAAATATCTCACTTCCATTGATGTGGAATCCATCAGAACATCTTTTGGAAAAATAACTGAGATCAGGGATCCTGGTCCAAAATTTGTCTCTTGTGTTTTGCTTGTGATTCCCAACAAGTTACATTCTTCATCTTGTCACAGAGGTCTTGCAATAATTTCCACATTGATGTGATCTATAGCTAAAGCAACCATCACTGTATCGAGTTCACCACAGTTAGCACAGAATGAAAGATGTAAGTAATTAAAAATAAATAAATAAATAAATAAAAATCAAAATTCATACACATATTTACTTTAATAATTGCAGTTAATGATTTAACTCTAAAATGATATGTCCAATCAAGCTTACAAGTACATTAAAGTGCCTCAAGTCACAGAAAGAAAAAAAAAAAGAGACACCATTAAAATGCATGATCTTTTACTCAAAAACAGTTGACTCTGTTTTCTTTAAAAAAAGAAATAAAAGAAACAGGTTGTTCACTTCCATGGTGATTGGTTTGCCAAAATTAATAAACATAAAAAGATTAATATGCCACAGGAAAAAAAAAATAATAAAAAAAAATAACTTATACAAAGAATACGTGAAATTGAATAAGTGAAAAAGATGTCAAAGAGTACAGCTTTCCACCCTTTTGCTGCTAACACTAATTGGCAGTTAATGGTAATGAGATTCACTAGATGAGTGCTTCTAATCTAATCTTCAATTTGTCAGTTTGTTTTTGAAGAACTGAATGCTGGCAGTTTACATTAGTCTATTTTTATAACATCCTGTCAGAGTTTGCACTATGTTAACTACATGACATTAACTCCCACAGCAGACTCTAAACTTAAGATAAAGTCTTTTCTTCATTTAACATCATGTATAAATTCAAATGTAATCTTTGTGGGTCATTCTGAGATGAAAAGATTTGGCAGAAAGGAGCCACGAGGGCTCAAGCTTCAGAGTGTTTGCCTACAAAACTTCTGGTGCAGACCCAACTCACTAGAGTTTGGTTTGTTTGATTGGTGTAAATCTTTTGATAATTAATCCAAAGTGACAAAAACATAACTGAAACTCTGCCATCTCTTCTTGAGCTACTATAGTTACAGAGGAATAGAATTCCAGTTTGGACAAAGTATAAAAAGCATCTAAGTTTTATTTTATTTTAAAAAATAAAATAAATAAATACATTCATATTCAAAATAAATAATTAAACAAATAAACAAACGGAGTAAAGGATCGGGTAAATTTTAGCTTGCGAGACTGATGCAATTAAATGTACACCCTCCTGTGCTTGCAAGTAAAACTCCTTTGGGACATAGTCGTCTAGAGAAGTCTATCTAAAGATCTCATTACTATCTGCCAAAATTCATGTACAAGCACCTGGACTTGGATTTAAATCTGACGACAATTCTCCACTTATCTCAGATTCATAGTTATCTGACAGTGAGAAGTCCCTGACATTTAAACCTGTTCATACATGGTGTGAGTGCTATGGGAGTCACAAACCTGACCGCGTTCAGATGTCATGATGACAGCACTGAAGGTAGCAGGAGATTTTTCCAGATGTCTGCACTGGTTTAGCAACCAATAATTTACCAAAGGAATTATGCAAATGTGGTAATGGTGCAACACGCTGGCAAAATTGGGGCTGTTGCCATCTCAATCTGAATGCATTTTGCATGTGCAAGGCTATATTATAAATGGATGCAAGTCTACATTAACATGCAAACCTGAGAAAGAAAAAAAAAAGATTAAATGATGAAATGAAAAAAAAAAAAATCCATCAGGTTCAAAGGGCTTTTGTTTCATGCAATCCCAACTGAGCAAGATGTTGGTTCACACATCAGGCATATATATAAGCATCTAACAAATTTGCATATGGCCCACACCACACACACTCAATCGGGCTACAAATTCTGCTTCAATGATCAAAAATGCCTCCTTTAAATAAACTTTCATTTAACTCCCGCCTTCTGAGCTCATAATACCACCACATTTATTGTAAATCTGGTGCATTCCATAATGAGCCTAATTTAAATGGAAAACAGGCATGTTTAAACTGAAGACTGTTAGTGACTGTATTTATATGTCCGCCAATAATAGGTTTTTTTTTTTCCATTTTTTTTTTTCAACTCTGTTTAAAAAAGACTACATATCAGCAACAACATGCTTTTTTTTTTAGCACAAACACTTGGAATTTTCCCACGCTTCATGTTATATTATTTCTGAATCTATTTTTTTTTTTTTTTTTTTTCTTTTAGCACACAAGAAGAAAAACATTAGAAAGCACCTTTAAGACATATGGCAGCTAACATGAGGTATTAAACACTACTACGCCAATCATTAAGTATTCATGTCTCTATTTCAGAGAAATAACGCAGAATTACTCTCACTTAATTAGAACTGTTTCCTCGTTAAGAGGACATGCATTTTTAATTCCTGACATCTCGAGTGCTGTAAGTGAAATCGACGCCCTGCAGTACCTCATTATGCTGCAGTCAGAGAACGTGCATCTGCGCTTCTCACCGTACTTCCGCTCAAGATGCTTTCTTCTGCTGCTTTTTCTGAAGTCAGCTTGCAGTTTGTGTGTGTGTGTGTATGTTTGCACTAGCACTCCTCTCTTCCATCATTTTGGCGAGATAGTGTTTCTACTTTGTTTAGAATCCAAAAACATTGTTTTAACACCTATGGCATTATCAGTGCTTTTAAAAGACTTTAAATCAGACAGCTTCACACCTGTACTTGCTTTACCCGCTGTCTAGTTCTCTGCCTCACTCAACTATGTTTTTGCTTCTTTACGTCTTAGCAGGATGCTGAGAGCTGGCTAAAGCAGTTGTGCTCAATTCCTTCCCACTTTGATCACACAAAGACACAATATTTTAACAAACAGAATACTAACAACTTTGATCATGGTTGTCTTATCTAAAATAATGTACATCTACTTATATTGCGTTGCAACTTTAATAATGAGTAGGCCATGTGTTGTATGATGGAATATACAGCAGAATGTTAGAAATCAAAATATTCTTATATAATGCCTAAAATATGGTATATCTGCTGCACAAGGGGGAAAAAAAAACTATAATATATTCTGCAAACTGTTTTTTTTTTTTTTTTACTTTTAAATATAACATAAAAAAAAAGTCACAGAATAAATCCTAAAACTGCATTGGTTTATGAATGGCCATTTTGTCCTGAGAGAAAATTACCTGAATGAAACTAAAGATTTGTAGTTACTTTTGTAGCTAAAAATCTAATTTTGACTATAAAGACAATTTCTTGCTACATGCATTTTATTTTCAATGAGTGGAAATGGTTCTTAGTGACTCGCTTCAGAGAAATATCTGTCTGTTGTCCAACAGTATATGGCACTTTTCATCTCTCTCATATCCTAATAACAGTTGTGTAGTGCCCTTTTATAATACTCACATGTGTTCAACAGACAAACTGCCGTCTGCTCATGCCATAGTGACAAATGACACACATTAATATGACGGAACAGAGGACTCACAGACCAGATTGTGTTATTAAAACCTGGAGAGAGTTTCAGTAGATAGAGATGTCCCTGTTGACAATAAGGCCTTTAATTGGAGGCTGTCAAGCTTTTCAAAAATACACACTGATTTGAAACACTAATAGGCCAAAATCTGGTTTGGCCTATTAGAATGCTCTAAACATAATAATGATAAATTAACAAACGGGCTATTAAATTGGATCTCAGACAAGTTGCTGTAAATTTGTTTGGAAAGGGGCTAACGTATCTCCCCCAATGCTAAAACAATAAGATGTTAAAACGAAAGGGGTTCTCTCCATCTCACAAAACTAGTTGACATTTTAATGGAACATCTAAAGATGCATGCATTTGTGAATTGCAAAAAGACTACTGCCAGAAAAAACGTATTGCAATTTAACAGGTTTCGTTTGTGAAAATGAAACAATTACTGAGTCACTCAAATATCTGCACTGAATTACATCTTAAATAAATATCAGACTGAATATTACCATACAGATATATTTGTAGTACATCACTCTAACACTTAAGCTATATTGCATGCTCAATATCAAGCAAATATCAAAATAAACATTTAATTCAAGTTTACAAAATTCAGTGTTCTGCAGTGTTCTCATAATCATTCAAAGTAAAACTAAATATTATATTTCACTTATACCATCACTGTGCAAAAATGTAAAAATGTCCCTGCAGGTATATATTCTTTGATACAGTAAGTGAATGTATTGAATTCAAAACAATTCAGCCCACAAATGTATTTGGGAAATAATAGATTTCAAACAAAATGTATACTGTCTTACCCTTTAAATTCTGTAGTAAATTCTGTAGTAATTTTAATAATACTTAGGCTACTTTAAACATATGAGACAATAACAAAACTGTTTAAAAAGCTGTCAAACACTTACTGTAAATAAATAAATGTTTTCCAAACTGTTTAAAAATTCAGGTGAATGGCCTAATTTTTTGTTACTTTAGAAAATTATGCTCATTTTAATTTATCATACATTTAGAATAAATTTCAGAGTGTCTGCTACTTTTACTGATTATCTATATTTAGTGAAAATTAGTTATTAATTAATTGCTTCAAGCAAACCTAATTCTTTTACACTGGGTCTCCAAGGAATAAATGACACTCAGTAACATTCTCATAAACATTCTTTTTTGATTATACACAGACACAAACATAGGCAGTCTTTTTCTCTTTCCATGCTCCCCAGCATAGCCTTCCACCACTTCAAAAGAAGCCAGAAAAGAACAGGTTAAGAGAACTACATCTGTCAGCCAAGTTATCTTTAATCACTGGCAAGTGGTGACTCACTACACATAATCCACACACACACAGACACACACAATGGCCATCAAGGATTTTCATTTATCAGGTCATTTGACTAATATGAAAAGACAGGCATAGTTAAAGCAAGGTGTGCATGCTTATTAAAGAAAGACCTTCATGACCAAGGTCAACAAAGGCCCATTTATTTGCATGATGCTGACTTTAAACTTTAATTCAGCTACAAAACGTTAAGGGCCGCCCTCTGTGGGTAGTTGATGGAGAAAGAATGCAAGAAAGAATGAAAGAGAGGGCGAGAGAAAAGCGTATTGCATTTGAATAAGAGCTGAGGTCTGGTATTTAGCCATTGGTTGCAACTTAACTCAAGGTCGGATTCATTTAATTGGCTGCATGAAGGATTTCACAGCGTCTACTTTGCAAAAGAATGAAAGCGAAGCAAGAGTGACTGCAGCTTATAGCTGGAACCTAAAGAGCTCTTGCAGATGCAACTGATGTGGGCCTCAAACTTTTCACATATGCATGTTGGATTATCGGCTAGTCAGATCAATATTGCAGTCCAGAGCGTTTCGTGCCTGAGCAGAATAAGCCATGATGTGTCATATCTCGCTCACCCTCAGCTACACTTAATTATTGATAGCTTCCTCTTCCATCCAAGTCAATCAAAGCATAGTGGACTTGCAGCGTCTCAGTACTACGTGGGAAATAGCGGGAGTCATGCCAAAGGAAATCATGTGTCATTGTTCACACATGGCCACCTCAATATCACACCCGCCATATTCTGTTTGCTATTCTACTGATCACGTTGCTCGTGGAGCCGAGCTCCGTGATGGCTTCTATTAAGGGTTCTGGATCCAATTTACACTCTGCCTGAGCCCCTCACATAGTAGTAGCACTGTGCCCAGAAGCGTGGCGATGCTAGCACAGATTTTAAGATTACATGAACACACCTGTGAATGCTAAACATGAATTCACACAATAGAAAGCAAAAACATCATTAAAAAAAGCTCCTGTGAAGTACAGCTGTGAAAAGCTGCCATAAATAAAAGCGGAGTATGCCGAATGGCTCCATGATGTGGTGACATGTGGGTTTGTTTGGAGTATCACTACAGAATTAACTTATAGGATGGTGCTAATTTTTCATACTGTAGTTGGCTTAGGCCTCAAAATGGTCATTTTTTGTCTTTTTCTTTCTCTTTATGTCCTACTTTATTTTATTCCCATTCCCCTTTCCTTCGTTTTTACTTATTTTTGTTCCTTTCCTTTTTTTTTTTACCCCTTTTCTGTCTTTTTTCCTTACAGCCTTCTGTTTTTTTGTTACCATTCCTGATTTTCTTTGCTCTTTCTTTCATCCTCTTCCTTTTGCCTTTTCTTTTCACCTCATTCTGCTTTTCATATTACTTCTTCCTTTTTCACCTTTCTTTTTCTTTCCTTTAACCTTTCTTTCTATTTCTTTCATCCAGCCCATTTCTTTCTTTCACCATTTTGTTTTTAATCAAATCTTAGCATTTCATTGTAACATGGCTCATAACTATATGAGCAGATGGACCAGAGCATTGTTTCACGTTCATGAAACTAGCCATAGTTTCAGTTGTACCAGAAATTTTTTTAAAGCGATCGATCACCCAAAAATGAAAATTCTGTGAAATGAAAAGTAAGTCATTACAGGTTTGGAATGAAATGAGGGTGAGGAAATCAAAATAGAATTTTCATTTTTGACTAACCATCATGCTCACTCCAATCCAAAAATTGAGTGCCATATCTGGTGTATCAGAGGAGGGCCATATAAAAATGACTTATGGGCCAGATTTGGCCAGATAGCATAGGGAGCAAACCTGGGGCAAAGTACCTTGGATGTGGGCACACTGCTAAAACGGCAGAAGATGCATTTAAGATCACGGGTCACCCCAACCGCTGGATTTGAACCAAGAGTGTTTACATTTCCAGCCCAGACTTCCAGAAACCAAATGTGTATAAGTCCAAAAGTACACAGAGAAAAGTACAAAAGCACACCTTCTTTAGAAGAAGGTCCTGAAGGAACACTCATGCACACACAAGCCTACAGCACCTGTCCTGCATTTTCATATATTAGCCCTGAATGTATGAAAAAGCATCTACTCCCATGCCTCATGAGAGAAGTAAAGCGTGACAGCAGGAAACACAGGGGAGTGCACCGAACAGAAGCCAGGCATGAGAAATGAGAAACTCTGACTAAAGTAGGGAGGAGGGGTTCAGAAGGGAAGCTTCAGATGTATGAGAGAGAGATTGATGTGAGTGGGCCAATGTAATATCTTTAAAGTGGCAGGCGGAGGCCATTCTTCATTTGTCTTCCTGAGAAATGCTCTGTCAGGGCAGCCAAAAGGAATTGGAAATGAATGTCAGTTCCCTTCCCTTTCAGACACGCTTGTGTTATGACATCCCGTCATACTGTATTTTATTATTATTATTTAGGATTTAGACTGCTTTGGTTTACTGAGAGTAGCCGGGGCTGCCGAGAAGGGGCATTCCCTTAGTTTGCGACTAAGTGGTAGGGAGAACGACAAAAAGGGAGGAGGAAAAAACAGGATGAAGTGGGGCCATTGAGCGATATTGCCAAGCAGCTCCCTGATTGGTACTTGAACAAGGTTGTAGGTGGTGCTGAGAGAATAAAAGGTAAAGGAGCAGATATTACACTTCACTTCATTCCCCCAGACTTCATCTTGACACATCATGAAAGTGTGATGTTTATCTCCTCTGCATAAATTCACATTTCTCTACACCTTTTGGTTTATTGTCTGAACACAGGTGTTTGAAATGTGCGTTTAGGGCTCCAGCTAAGCATGGGATTATGGTTTCTTGAAGAGGCAGGCAGTTTGACACCACTAGAGATTAAAGGCATGCGTCGTATTCCTCCCTCTCCCCGGGGGCCGACTCTGTCATTCGGAGCCGTTTGAGATGTCTGTGTTTACAATACAGGGACAAGAGCATCGCTCAGTCACGGCGATGCCGTCACTCACGCTTTACAGCCGAATAAATCTCTGCCGTGCGGCCCGGGGTGGCTCCTCCGAACCTATTATACAAAGTACCTCCAGAACGCCGTAGTCGGTGCCATTGTATGATTGATTCTCTAATCAGAAGCTGATTATGATGAAGCCCTCCCACAGAGAGCCATTAAATGAATGAAGAAAAGCACCTATGATGAGAATCAATAAAACCGAGCTGAACATAATGCAGTGTTATGATGTTAGATGACACTCTCCTTTCCTTCAGCCAAGATCGGATGGTCTCTTTGTCACCGGGGTTTAAAGGTAATAAGTATGGATTCGCGCTTAATAGCCCACAAATTTCTCATGGACTTGGGCTAGACTTGAGGGACGCCACATTTTGGAGACTCTGTAGTGATGCTTTGCATCAGGACGACATGTACTTTTGTCGAGAAGATATGCTGTGTGCGGCATTACCCAAATTAAACACAGCAGAAGTGGTGGCGATTGCTGATACACCCAAAACCCATTACCGGCATACCATTACCATGTCTGAAGGTTATGATATCTGGTGGCTGCATCTAACAAGTGTTTGCAGATGCCTTTCTGGTTGTTGATTCATTAGCAGCGGTCGTGGTGGTCAAATGGATGCTGATGGCTGCAGTTCTGTCACTGGCTGTCGTCTCTGGGCCGTCTCCGTCTGCTTAGAGTGGGGAATTGGGAGGAATGAGCTGGGTATAGCAGGTGAGATGTGGCCCTGCGGTTTTGGCATTTTGTCTATGTTTATCGTGTTCCCACGCTGTTCCTCCTCATTGCCTCTCTGTAAGGCTCTCCCTGGTGGCCTTGCCACTCTAATTAGGTGACAGACGGCAGCAAACAATATCCCTCATTACTGCTGACATGGGCGACGCACATAGTCACACACAATTGTTTTCCCTTCTTATATACACAAACACAGAAACACATACACAGGAGAGGCTAAAACAAAGATATGCACAGTGACAAGCATCAATCTTGCGTAATGTCTTTCTCGTTCTCATCCTCAAACAATTGCTCCAGAAGCTGAGCCCTGTCCTTAGCCAGGGTTAAGCAGATGTTGTAAAAGCTGCCTATTATTTTGGTGCGCACCTCAAAATAAATGTGAGAATAATGCTGGTTGTTCTCCTGTCACTATGGTGATTGGCAGTATTGCAGGTAATGCGGTGTCTGTGGTATTTCAGGAAGCTAGTTTTTGCGTCACACACATTAAAGGAATAGGTCAACCAAAAATAAAAATTTGGATTTGTTTTTATAACACGTAAAAGATGATGAATGTCCAAACTGTTCTTTTACATGCAATGAAACTGAGTGGTTACTTATTATGTGAATTAAATAACAGTAACAGTCAACCTCCCGAAAAATGTAAAGAAAAAAAAAAAAAACATTATACATGACATGCACACAAATATATGCTATTTTAAAGGATTAATTGACTTCCAAAATAAAAAATTGTGATAATTTACCCACCCCAATGTAATCCAAGATATTCATGTATTTCTTTCTTCAGTCGAAAAAAAAAAAGGTTTTTGAGGAAAACTTTCCAGGGTTTTTCTCCATATAGTGGACTTCAACAGGGACCAATGGGTTGAAGTTGAAGGTCCAATTTATAGTTTCAATGCAGCTTCAAAGGGCTCTACATGAGCCCAGTCGAGGAATAAGGGTCTTATCTAGCAAAACGACAGGTCATTAAAAAAAAAAAAAAAAAAAAAAAAAAAAAAACAGTTTAACCACAAATGCTTATCTTGCATTAGTTCTGCGATGCGCATCCACGACTTCACGGATTACATAGTCACATTGGAAAGGTCACGTGTGACCAGAGGTTGTGTTAGACTTTAACGGACAGGGTCGTAAAAATTCTGTCATAATCCGTTATTACTCATCATTTTAATTTTCATATTTTAATTATAATAACACATTTGATTATTTTTATTTTTGTTCACAATTTCATTTTTATTCATGAACTTACAGGACAAGCATATAGGCTTATGCATTCATTTTGAAGAGAACAGATGAACAGAGACTGTGCGTCACTTTTCATGTTCAACAGCACACCCCACAGTGACAGCAGAGGCCACTAAAAATAACAAAATATGCTAAGGCTGGTTTAAAAAAAATAAAATAAATGAAAATAAAAAAATTATATATATATATATATATTTTTTTTTCTTTTTTTCTTTTTTCTTTCTCAATTTTAATAGATTCTCATTTTTATGAACCAATATCGATTCTTAAAGCCCAACAGATCTTTGGTCTATGCTGTTTTCAGTTGATGAATGAACAGTACATAGTGTGAAACCCATCCAATAAATCGCAATAGGCTAAGCTTTGTTACTTTTGATATGAAACAAAGTATCAGATTTCAAATTATGTCCATGTCATTAGGAAATTCAAGCAATAAATACCATTTTGGCACTCTTTAATGTTGTGTGATATTGCTGTAGTTTAAAGTGGGTACTCGATCGCCTGTGCATAATCAAACGCATAATCGTGACAGTGTTATTTTTGTTCTGGAGGTTGATGATCCCGTGCTCTCGACCACCAACTGGACAGGGCTGGAATGGGAATTACAGTTACAAATTACAATAGATCATCCTCAGTGTAATCTGTCAAAGTGACGGAGGACCTTCAGATTTTTCCTTCCCTGCTAAAAAAAAATCTGTAAATGACAGAACATTTTCGGTTAACGCGACCACTGGGTGTGACATAAACAGAATCGAACTCCATCTTCTCCAACTTTAAAAATTGTACGACATCGTTGTTTTACATTTTTTGTAAAGGGCGTTTGATTTAGTCTTTGCACGTTCACTTTGTAAATACTGGTCGATACTTTTGCCTACATCACGCGTGACCTTCCAATGTGACTATGTAATGCGTGAATTCATGGACATGCATCACATACAAGATGAGCATTTATGGTTAAAAAGTGTATAAATTAGTGCTAACAAACGATTAACCGCATCCAAAATAAAAGTTTATGTTTACATAATATATGTGTGTTTACTGTGTATATTTATTATGTATATATAAACACACATACAGTACATATTTTGAAAATATTTATGTGTAATTACATGTATATATTTATATTATTTACATTACAGATAAATATACTGTATTTAATATATAAACATAACATATTTTTCTTAAAGCTGCAGTCCGTAACTTTTTTTGGTTAAAAATTACCCGAAATCAATATTTGAGAAAGTACACAACCAGCCAGTGTTCAAAACTATCGCCTTACTTTAGCCCGATTCACAGTGGTTAGTTTATAATAATGTTTTCTAATTTGAGTGGCACGGGTAGGTTTACGCGGGAAATTCGAGCATGGCACTGCGACATTACGTTACATCAGTAAACATGAAGAAGTTGTCCCGGCTACTAGGCTCTGGCACGTGAGGATCCTGCAGGTGGGGATCATTTATAGCCTTTTCTCACAGCAGCTCGAATAATTAAACTTATCATTTTAATGGCGGATTGTAATCCAGAAAGGATTATGTGTTTATGAAACACATGTGAATGAAATTAAATTATACTCCAGTTTTAAATGTGGTTCTGATTACAGATAGCCAACGTGGGATTACACAAGTTTTTTGTATTTTAAATAGAACCAGTTTGAAAGAAGATTAATTTGCTTTTTGGATTAAAAGAATTTCTTAATATGAAATTTGAATGGTATGACAATTAGATATTAGACTGTACAGAAATTGAAATCTACACGCTAATACTATACTCATAGTCACGCAATGCTGATGTTGTTAAAATTAATAATTTGAGAACAAAGTATAATAATAATACTTTGCACAGTTAGATGTGATATGAGCTAACTGATCTTTAGATTTAATCACTGTTGGTAGCGCGATTTATTGTAATGTTTTTTTTCCTCAGTTGGGCAGAACAAACGTGGCAGACTTGTTACTTACTTGTTAAGATGGCAAATTACGGTGAAAATTCTGATTTGGGTCATATATTCCAAGATATAGGCAGTAAATATCCACACTGGTGCAGTGACTGACAACTACACATTCACCTCAAAACATTAGATTCATCCGCGCTGGAGCCGTGCCGGAACACCGGATCACAACCCCGCGCACTGAAGATAGTTCCGCAAGAAATTGCAATTCCAGGGTTTCAAACATAGAGGGCGACAAAGAAGTAAAAGTTACGGACTGCAGCTTTAAATATATGCATGTATGTGTGTGTATTTATTTATATACTAGTGCTGTCAATCGATTAAAAAATTTAATCGCCTTAATCACAGTCCTGGACTGTGATTAATCATGATTAATCACAAATTTAAAATACTAGGATTTACCTGTAAATGTGTTGAAATGAAATGCATGACAAACTAGTTTAAGGAAACAGAACCTTTCACACCTCCGCCAGGTATGAGACATAATCCTTATTATTCTTTTATCATTATTCTTCTGTTTTTATTCAGTCATTACCAGCCTTTATACTGACAATAAAACGTTTACTAAGCCACATCGCTTCAATCCCAGTATACATTTACCCAACTATTATCAAAAGTATTTCTAAATAAATACAACAAAACATTCTCTTGCGACCTTACGTGAAGTATTATGACAAAATGCATTATGAAGAATTGGACCTGTTCTGCAGGTGCATTAGAGCTAACATTAGCATCATGCTACATAAGACAATTTATGAGATTAATAGTACACTTTTACTCAGAACTCACTTCAAACCACCATCGAGTGTTTGTAATAACTTCCTTTTGCGATCACATGTGGAATTTGGTCATTTACTGTTGTTAAAATATGCTATTTATAGCCTTTTATATAGCTGCACAAATTAGCATTTCAGATGTTCACATTCATCTCAAGAAAATCACATACAAACCATATCCTATGGTAATCGTGTGTTTATTATCTTATATAATCTATAGAGGGTGTTGTCATGTTTATTTCTGCTGTGTAAAAGCCTTAACGTGTGCTCTGCTGAAACTCATGTTGTTTGTGATGTTACAGCCGTCTCTCCGTTCTTAAGTTGCCAGGTATACATTCCAACTATAATACACATTAGTAAAATGATCTATTTTCATTTTCATTTGTCTATATACACTTTGGGCGGCCGCGGTACATTATAAAAGTAGCCCAAAAAAACGCAACCCGCAGCTCTGTAATTTTTCCCGTGACTGTATTTTCAAAATAGCCCACTTGTGCAGTTACCCTGGCAACACTGGTTGACTGTAACCTCATCACACAATGATAGATAACCTTCCGTGATGCGATGATGGGAAGAAGTTGGGGTCAAACCTTATCAAACGATTAATTTGCGTTAAAAAAATATTAACGCTTTAAAATTTTTAGATTAATCGCATGCGTTAACGCATTAACGTTGACACCCCTAATATATACACAGTACATAAATATACACAGTACACACACATATATTATGTAAACAAACACTTTTATTTTGGATGCGATTAATCGCGATTAATCGTTTGACAGCACTAATATAAATGTTTACATTTTTTTAAGAAAATGACCGATCATTTTGCTAGATAAGATCCTTATTCCTTGGCTGAGATCATGTAGAGCCCTTTGAAGCTGCATTTAAACTGCAATTTGGACCCATTGGTCCCTGTTGAAGTCCACTATATGAAGAAAAATCCTGGAATGTTTTTCATCAAAAAAATTAATTTCTTTTTGACTGAAAAAAGAA
Organism: Spinibarbus caldwelli; assembly: GCA_039654775.1. NCBI lineage: Eukaryota > Metazoa > Chordata > Actinopteri > Cypriniformes > Cyprinidae > Spinibarbus > Spinibarbus caldwelli. Next base: position 11,546,093 of record CM077246.1, on the reverse strand, counting down.
AGACATGGGGGTGAGCACATTATCAGAAAAGTTTTATTCTGGAAGTGAACTAATCCTTTAAGTCTTTTGAAGACACAAAATAACTTTGCTTGAGGAAAAGAAAATCTTACCCTCCGCTACAGTTCTCAAATCTTACTTGCATTTGATTAAATAAATTCAAGAGTCCCACGTCACATCACAGATATGCGTCACAATGATGTTTCGTGTTAAACATGACACATCAGCACAAGTGTGAATCAAAGGGTAATTTGAGGGTGTGTAAACAGCAAATAAGTGATAGTAAGCTAAACTAAACTAAACTTACCTAAACTAAACTAAAATATTCTTAGCCTTGGCCTTGACATTGTACAATCCGTCAGAACAATACGGAAGATACCATAATAAAAACAAAAACAACAATAATAATAACCAAAATTAATTGAATTTGAATTAATTAGTTATTATTAACATAATAATAATAATAATAATAATAATAATGTTTTGTTTAGTTTTTACAATGGCATGCAGTGACTTTTTTTCTTAATTTGTCCGTCACACTCGTGTATTGAGGTATAATGTGCTCTGACAGGCAATGCTTTTCCAGTCATTTTGTCTCCAATGCACACACACATCACACATGATAATGATCACCATTCTCTGCTTCCATGCAATTTGCAACTATTAACCTTGTGACAGAGAAGTGTCTGTTTATGAAATGTGGCATAATTATAACCTATGCAAACAATCCTTTCCTGTTGTTGCTGCCAAGACTGGCAGACCTTCCAGGACTCCCTAATACGGGATATAGGGCATCCGGCATCGATGGCCATTTTGTTATTTTGATGTTTCCCATTTTTGTTCTGTGACAGATTTTACAATGTCAAGGTCATTTGTTTTGCTGTTTTACATGCGACATACATACATTTTTCAGTTTATTAAAGGAAATTGGCAATTGCTTCATAACACCTGGGTTTCCAAAGTCCACAGCTGATTTGGGAATTTCACACCATGAACATCAGGAGACGTGGTTCATTTTTGTTTCAGGTTGACTGACAATATGCCAATCATTTCAATCAGCCACAATAAGCTATATTAGAAGATTGTGAGTGCAAAATTTCTTCATTTCCTTTTTTGCATTAGCACATCAATTCGTTTATCAGAAGGCTCACAGACAACTACATTACATGAGGTGAGACATTCATGTCGCGCTACTTTAATAGGCAGATGGCTGGCTGGGATTCTGGAAAGTCAGAGCAATGAAACACCGTAATCGAATAAAAGAACACTTCACCTTTTATCCTAGTGAAACTACACGTCTAAGGAAATAATAAGGAGCACACCTCAGTCTCATGCTGTGATGCTTGTCCTTGCTCTTTTGAATTCCTTTATTTTGGCCGTGAAAGGAAAGTTGCAGAAAAGGCTCAGACAGGAAAAATTGAAAGCATCCAAAATCACAACATCACCTGTTAAAATAGCTCTATTATGAATGGGGTTCAGAGGAGGTTTTCTCCACTGACTGCATGTTTTGTTGAAGGTTGATTGTTGTGCCTTATAGGCCTAGACTGGGAAAAACTCTCCTTCAATGTTGTTATATCAGGATGTGTTTATGAGTCTGACATTACTCTCCTTTGATAAATGAACTCAGTGCACAGCATAATATGTTATTTACAGTTACTAAAGGCTTTTTTACATTGACACACACATACATACATACATACATACATACATACATATATATATATATATATATATATATATATATATATATGTGAATGAACAATATCACACGAGTAGTAGTGTGATACTGCGGCCTCGAATCACAGCCGTGCGAGTGTGATATTGCGTTTATACAACAGTTCAACGGCACGAGTGTGTAAATAAATTAGAATCAACAACGAAGTGTCTTTAAAAGCCCTCTTTTGTGCAGAACTACTTCCTTCCTCCACAGATTTAAATCTAAAGTTGACAGTTTAACAGCTTAACCCAAGCCTCCATTACTAATTCCAAAACGTCACTTTAGAATTAGTAACGAAGGAACGTTGAGTTGCTTCATTAAAAACTTATTGTATTACTGCAGTAAAAGCTTGCATTATGTAGAGTGAAGTATTATGAGAGAGAGATGGATTGAGCGACTGTGATTACCTGTATATGATACAGCATCTCCTACAGACAATAAAACATAAGTCTGAATGTCCACTGAAGAAAGCGTTATCTTTGTCGTATCGTCAATATCCTTTCATCCGTTAAGCATAATTTGTGATAACAGCACTGCTCATTTGTTAGCCGTGTCGTTGTTGAAAGTAAAAATAACTTCTGTTCACAAAAGTGTTTATTTTTCAAAGTAAAAGTCTTTACTGCAGCGCTGACTCATAAAAACAGTCTCTTGTCGCCATCTAATGGCGGAACAATGCAACTAAAATCACCATCACAAACACGCACCATGCCTCGGTAATAAACACTATTATTAAATACTATTTTTACTTATATCAAATATAATTTATTGAATAATCTTATTTACTGTAATAAACAACAACAACAACAACAGCCATCATAAAAGTTGCTAGGCAATTCAGCCAACCGTACAAAGATAGTGCGATATACAGCATTGAATTTAAATAAACATGATAATATTTTGCCAAAACTATTTGATCTGGAACAAATAATAGTTTGAGACGAAAGACTGGCCGTTAGATTTACCCAAAACGAATTATATATCGTGTTTAACCACTATAGAGACATCAGAGCCAGCGGTAAATTCCAGAAGATCTAGCCGCAGTCAGGCACTCTCTGTGGGCGTAATGAGTTCTGAACGGCCGTTGAACCGATTGATCTCCCGTCTCCGAAAACGACGAACCAAATTTTGAAATAGACCTTATCTTTATTAACAAACCACAAATTTGAAGTCCATGCAAGCACATTCTCGCCTAAAAAACTCTTAAAACTGCATTCCGTGACACAAAACAGTATTATTTTTAAAATTATAGTGGATTTGGCTGTCCGTCATGACACTCACTGTGAGAAATATGGCAACTTCGGCAAGCGGAGTGATACAAACGGTGAAGAGAACGAGTAGCTCTGTTGGACTCCAATATCACATACCTATCAGCCAATCAGATTTGAGAACCAGAAAGAACTGTTGTATATCTGTATATTGTTGTATAAATAAATATATATATATATATATATATATATATATATATATATATATTTTTTTTTTTTTTGTAACATTATAAATGCCCTCTCTTCACTTTTACTTTTGATCAGTTTAATGCATTCCTGTTGAATAAAAAAAAAAAAAAAAATATATATATATATATATATATATATATATATATATATATATATATATATATATATATATATATAATTTATTTATTTATTTATTTTTTATTTTATTATTATTATTATTTTATTTTAATTAAATCTTATGGTCCCCAGACATTTGAATGCTAATGTATAGTTTGAGTAATATTTTGGTAATGTACTAGTAGATGTGAGATTATGCACATTATATACAAACTAACATAAAAACTTCCAGGCAGCTTCCTAGTCATGCTACAAAGCTCCTTATTCAATTGCCAGACAACACAGATCTTAATCTCGAAACTCTTATCCACCGGCATTATGAGTAAACCTAGTCCTGTTAGTCAAAACAAGGACTTATGATCAGAAAAAAATAATTCTTTTTGATCTTTTCTTCCTTCGTAATACTTTCCCTTAGCAGTATGATGTAAATCAAGGAGTGTAATGCTTTTCTGATTGACTGAACATGCTCAAGCAGATGGGAGGATGTGTGCTCTCTCTTGTGTATATGTGTGTGTGTGTGTGTGTGTGTGCGCGCACACTTGTTCTCCAGACAGCTGTTCTGGTGGCATACGGGCCCTCAGGCCATGTGTGTGACCTTAATGGCTGAAGCATATGTCATCAGTAATCTGATTTGGAGATTGTGAAAGAAGAAATGGAAGGAAAAGCAGAAAAAGAGAGGAAGGGATAGAATGAGAGCTATTACTCTGAATCCTTCTCTCAAGGGACTTCCACATGTAATATTCAGATCTAGGTCATGCTGAAGTATAAAGATTTTGCCTAACATGAAGTAAACATGATGAAGGTATGCAGAAGGGCCATTTTTATATCAACAATATTAAAGGGGAGGTCTAATGATATTTCATGCATTCTGACTTATAAACAGTTGGATTCCCAAGCTAAACATGGTCAGTTTCAAAAAAATGAATTGGACACATAATGGAGTATTTCTGTGCTAAATACACCTCTTCAGGGTTTGTATAAGTTTCGGAAAGTCAATGTCACAGCTTGCAGACAATCGCTACACAAACGCTTCTTGTGCTTGTGACTCTTTAGCTCCACCCACAACACACCTGCAGGAGCTCAACTGTTTTTGGAGAGACGCGTAAAGCGATATCTGTTTTTATAAATGATAAAACTAGACTCTTCTGAGATATGAAGGGTGCAGTACTACTCTAGGTACTCAAGATTAACATGAGATTGGCAGAAACTGTGTGTGTTATGGCCCCTTTAAAATAAATGGAAACAATCCATATGTGTTAGCTCAATAATTGAGGACTTCTCAAACATTTTGCACCGTCTTTGATCAAATCTCACATTTTGCATTCTAAAAGTGTGGAGCAAGTTAAAATAAGTTCAAATTTAAAAAAAAAAAAAAAAAGAGCGAGCTTGATTTTTTAAATTAATTAATTATTAATTCATTAATTATTAATTATTATTAATTTTTAATTTATTCAAATTTTTGCTCGCACCTCACATTTTTCCAAACTAACATGTTTTTGTTTCTCTGGGGTGGTTTTTAATTGTTTTTATACGTAATCATGCACTGGAACAAACATGTTTGAACTTTCTGCCACCATGCAGCTTTGAATCCCACAGTGGGAAGAAAAATGTTGGCTTTGCATTAGATACTCAAAGCTGTATGGTGAACATAAAGATTATAAATAAAACATGGAAAACTACAAATCTATTATCACATATTTCCAGAGTTGTATCGTGCAACATTTTAACATTTATTTATTTATTTATTTATTTATTTATTTATTTTGTGAAATACAATATAATGTACAATACGATACATTTTTGCTTAGTCATTAAACCTAGTTCACTCGTAGAATAATTGACCACAAAAAAAAACAATCATATCAACTGCTTGTTTTGAAAAATCCCAGTTTTTGAAAACCAAACCAGGAGGTCTACAAAGCGTTTGTGATAAATACACATACAGTGTTATATCACTAGCTCGCGCCGCCTGTTGCCCCAGCAAAAGCGGGATTAGACTCCTATGTACAAACAGTTAATCTAAAGAAAATCCTGCGCATTAGATAGCATTCACCACCCCTTTCTCTTAAACTGGCATTCAGCCACTGTACATAATGGCATCCTGTGGATTAAGTAGGCTAGCATAAGCCATTTCTTTCTTTAAGACCATGGGACTGAAAAAAACAGCTAGTAAAGACCTACAAAAACACATATGCAAGTTTAATCCAACATGACGAAAATACAGATATAAACAGCTAATAAACAAGAAACTGGAGCACACTAATGTTGCTGCCGTTATCTTTTAAAAGCAGAATGCGAACAGGAAGAAGGTGGCTTAGCTATACAAAGTGTTAAGCATAAACCCAACTTTTATAAAAGCACATATAGGCTACTACAATATCAAAGCAACTGTTTACACATCTAACTGACCTTTGAGTGACGTCTGCGAGCCTGACAACTTCTCAAATCATCACAATTGCAGAGGTCATGAAGACAGGCACCTCAATACCGTGCTGTTGCCCTGTGCGTGACTTCTGGCACAAACACACCTGAGGCTGCTGGCACTGGAGTCGGGGTCAAGGCCAACTGCAAACAATCAGCAGCTGCCTTGAGTCCACTCCAGGCAATTTCCATCTGGGTATTGTAGTCTTAACAACTTGACCTCTGTAGTCCCCGGATAGGAAGAGAAGTAAATGCATCTCATTAGTCGATCTGGATGACTGGTTTTCAATCCTGTTTCTTAGGGCACCCTTAACAGAATGTTTTTGTTCCTATCCTGGCCTTCCATGCCTCACTCAATTAATCAAATGCTGACTGAAGACTACAGATTGAACCAATTGATTTAGCTCTGTTAGTTTAACATCGGAGCTGAAAGTGATCTGTCGGGGTGGGCTTTCAATTTAAAAACCACGAAAAGCACTTCCTTCAAACGCATACAAGTGGATATGTAAGAGTATTCTTAGGTCGACGTGAAATCAAAATTGATCCAATTTACTTGCTTAATGCGCGTTCCTGTAGCTCAGGCAGTGCTAGCAAAGCCAAGGTCATGGGTTCTTTAGATAAACGTTTAGCCAAATGCATAAACAAAAAGCAATTTTAAATGAAATATTTGTGATCACTTTTAAATTAATACAAAACAATAAAATCTGGTAAACACATTAAAAATATCACATATGTAATATCTGAAGGTAAAATCATATATATATATATATATATATATATATATATATATTTTATTTATTTTTTTTTTTTTTTTTATTTGTTTATTTTTTTTACGTAATATATTTTCTTTGGATCCCCAAACATCCCTTTACAGCCTCCAATAGGGGTCCCCAGATATCAGTTTGAAACCCTCTGACATAGGATAATATGTTGTTAACTAATGGCAAAATTACTATTTAGACACATTAAGATTTCCTGAAGGATTTTCCCATTTAAAAGTTTGGGGGGCGATAAGATTTTTTTATGTTTTTGAAAGACATCTTTTACACTAAGGTTATATTTATTTGATTAAACATGAAGTAAAACAGTAATATTGTGAAATATTACTATAATTTGAAATATATATTTGCATATATTTTAAAAAGTAGTTTATTCCTGTGATGGCACAGCTGAATTTTTAGCAGTCATTACTCCAGTGTTAAGTGTCACACGATAATACACTACTATTCAAAAGTTTGGAGGTCAGTATCTAACACACGTTTCACAATCCACTCAACTGCAGATGGATGAAATCAAGCTAGTATTGGGCATGTTTTAGTGTTTTGTTTGTTTGTTTTTTTTAGAATTCTGGTACCTTTACGGTTTATCATGGTTCTTCCCTGACTGAGCCTTTATATGAATCAGAATGCATGAAACATGAGCATGAACAGTTTTTGATTTAAATTAGATTGTATAATTTCACAATTTAAAGCAAAAACAGAATGGTCTGACTTTAGCTTTTTGAAATTATGCTACATAAAACATCAGCACAAAACAAAAACAGCAGAGGGGCTAAATTAAAATTCACATTCAATCTCTAACAGCAGGTGGCACTTGTGGAGCAATACAGAGTTTCCTTAGTTACCACTGTAAACAAAACAGAGCTGAGGAAAGATGAAAAGAAAATACCTTGTCTAAACTTTTCTGAAGACAGTCAGTGCCCCTCAGATAAACATTCACATAACCCCTGACCCCCAGTTCAATATTTAAGATTTTCATCCAATATTTTGTGCATCGTGAACAGTGATCTTGCTGTTTTTATGTTTAACCGGCATATCGCCCAGCACTGAATCAATCCCTGCTCTACATTCTATCCTGTTTCACAGAGAAATTACATTAATAAGATAAATTATATTAATAAGAATACAAACAGAAATTTACCTCGACTTTAAAAATGAAAGTTTCTATATGATGTCCTTGATTTTAAATGTGACTACGCATATATGGAGCAAAAGCTTTGTCTGCTTTCAGAACATGAGTTGGCAACCCACAGTGCAGCTCTCTGACACCGTAAACACTTGCGGCAACTCATTTAAATCTCTGAGAAGTTTGTTTATATCATGACTTGTGCTCAACTTGTCTAGAATGTAACATGTACTGAAAGCAGAGCGTTGAGGTCAGACAGTGACGCTTTAAGGACATCTCCATTTCCTCTCTTTCGCTTTCTCTCAATCCATCTGTCTCTCCAACTCACTCGAGCTTGCTCTTTCTCCCTCTCTGTCTTCGTATGTCTTGGACCCAAATATATATTGACAGCCTACAAATTGCTTCAGGACTAGGCAGTGAGGTGTTTTAAGAGAAAGTCCTTTTAAAAAGAACCACTGAAATTACTGCTGTGTGCAGATGACTGGTTTAGACCATATTAAGACTCTCAGAAAAAAAATGCAAAACATATTGTCCCCAAGACAAGCAGGATTAAGTGTGTGAGGGGGGTCATAATTGGCTTATTTCCATGCAATTTGCTGTTTTATTACTTGAATAGGTTGGTGGGAAACACACATTCTATACCCTGGATTTCACCAGCTTTGTTTGGAATTCAGTATTTGGGAGTTTAAAATTACAGCTTACTCAAGGCTACAGTTCAATAGGCACTACTGATTTGATTTTATTGAAATCACAGATGCATCTGCTGCTCATTCATGACAACGTGGCATAGTTAGACCAGCAATTTTCATCATTCTCTGAAGAAAAAATTGGATACCTAAATTAAAGCTTTCCCCATTTAAATAATTAAAACATTAACCTAACCTCTGAATACAAAATAGCGAACCGATCATGACAATACAATGTTCCAATATTGCAGAGATGTATTGTTTTATTTTAATAACCTGTCATGCATGATTTTCAAGCTGAAAATTCAGACATTGTGTGTGAACAAATCTTTATCCTGTGAAAATGGGGCCGATGTGAGCTGCTGTTGAGGATTGTTCCATGTTCATAATAATATAATAATAAAAATAACGTGTATATATAAATATATATATATATATATATATATATACAGGTGCATCTCAATGAATTAGAATGTCGTGGAAAAGTTAATTTATTTCACTAACTCAACTCAAATTGTGAAACTTGTGTATTAAATAAATTCAATGCACACAGACTGAAGTAGTTTAAGTTTTTGGTTCTTTTAATTGTGATGATTTTGGCTCTCATTTAACAAAACCCACCAATTCACTATCTCCAGAAATTAGAATATGGTGACATGCCAATCAGCTAATCAACTCAAAACACCTGCAAAGGTTTCCTGAACCCTCAAAATGGTTACACAATAGCCTATACAATCATGGGGAAGACTGCTGATCTGACAGTTGTCCAGAAGACAATCATTGACACCCTCCACAAAGAGGGTAAGTCACAGAAGGTCATTACTGAATGGTTGACTGTTCACAGAGTGCTGTACCAAAGCATATTAAGTGAAAAGTTGACTGGAAGGAAGAAATGGGGTAGGAAAAGGTGCACGAGCAACAGGGATGACCACAAGCTTGAGAATACTGTCAAACAAAGCTGATTCAAACACTTAGGAGAGCTTTGCAAGGAGTGGACTGAAGCTGGAGTCAGTGATCAAGAGTCACCACGCTCAGACGTCTTCAGGAAAAAGGCTACCAAGCCACTTCTGAAACAGAAACAATGTCAGAAGCATCTTACCTGGGCTAAGGAGAAAAAAACTGGACTATTGGTCAGTGGTCCAAAGTCCTCTTTTCAGATAAAAGTAAATTTTGCATTTCATTTGGAAATCAAGGTCCCAGAGTCTGGAGGAAGACTGGAGAGGCACAGAATCCAAGCTGCTTGAAGCCCAGTGTGAAGTTTCCACAGTCAGTGATGAATTGGGCTGCCGTTTCATCTGCTGGTGTTGGTCCATTGTGTTTTCTGAAGTCCACAGTCAACGCAGCCATCTACCAGGACATTTTAGAGCACTTCATGTTTCCTTCTGCTGACAAGCTTTATGGAGATGCTGATTTCATTTTCCAGCAGGACTTGGCACCTGCCCACACTGCCAAAAACACCAAAAGTTGGTTAAATGACCATGGTGTTGGTGTGCTTGACTGGCCAGCAAACTCACCAGACCTGAACCTCATAGAGAATCTACGGGGTATTGTCAAGAGGAAGATGAGAGACATCAGACCCAACAATGCAGATGAGCTGAAGGCCTCTGTCAAAGAAACCTGGGCTTCCATACCACCTCAGAAGTGCCACAGACTGATCACCTCCATGCCACGCCGAATTGAGGCAGTAATTAAAGCAAAAGGAGCCCCTACCAAGTATTGAGTACATATACAGTAAATGAACATACTTTCCAGAAGGCCAACAATTCACTTAAAATGTTTTTTTATTGGTCTTATGAAGTATTCTAATTTGTTGAGATAGTGAATTGGTGGGATTTTGTTAAATGTGAGCCAAAATCATCACAATTAAAAGAACCAAAGACTTAAACTACTTCAGTCTGTGTGCATTGAATTTATTTAATACACGAGTTTCACAATTTGAGTTGAATTACTGAAATAAATTAACTTTTCCATGACATTCTAATTCATTGAGATGCACCTGTGTGTGTGTGTGTGTGTGTATATATATATATATATGTACACACACACACACACACACACACACACACTGTGTTCCGAATTATTAGGCAAGTTGATATTCTGGTCATATTTTTTTTCCAAGAACATTTTACCAATCCCAAACTACATCAATCTTAAAAACTACTATTGATTTTCTATTTAATCATATATAAGTGATATATAATTGTCCATGAAGGCTGAAAGTCAAGAAATCCAAATTATTAGGCAGGTTTTCTTTTACAGATAAAATGAGCCAAAAAAGAGATTGAAATCAGACTAAAAGTTAAAAATTATTAAATGCCCATGAGAAGGATACAATACTAATGCAATAATAGAATTAGCAAAGTTCAGGCATGACCATAGGACAGCGAAATATGCTCATTGGGTCAGCAGAGTCAGAAAAAAACAGGTGGAGAAGAAAAGACACGTTAACTGCAAAAGAATGAAGAATTAAGGTGAAGAATTAGGTGAGACACCATCAGGAACCATTTAGACTCCAGCGCCATCATTTTCCACAACTGCAACCTTCCTGGAGTCTCCACAAGTGCAATGTGTCAGGTTCTCAGGGACTTTGCTTGGGTAAAAAATCCTAAAAAATGACCCTCACTTAATAAGAATAACATGCTGAAGTGTTGTGAAATCCATTAAGACTGATTTATTAAGTGAGGGTCATTTTTTAGGATTTTTTTCCCAAGCAAAGTCTCTGAGAACCTGACACCTTACAATTCTGGAGACTCCAGGAAGGTTGTAGTTGTGGAAAATGGTGGCGCTGGATATATATATATACACACACACACACACACACACACACAGTGGTGTGAAAAATTGTTTGCCCCCTTCCTGATTTTTTATTTTTTTGCATGTTTGTCACACTTTAATGTTTCAGATCATCAAACTAATTTAAATATTAATCAAAGATAACACAAGTAAACACAACATGCGGTTTATAAATGAAGTTTTTTATTATGAAGGGAAAACAAAATCCAAACCCACATGGCCCTGTGTGAAAAAGTGCTTGCCCCCTAAACCTAATAACTGGTTGGGCCACCCTTAGCAGCAACAACTGCAATCAAGCGTTTGCGATAACTTGCAATGAGTCTGTTACAGCGCTGTGGAGGAATTTTGGCCCACTCATCTTTGCAAAATTGTTGTAATTCAGCCACATTGAAGGGTTTTCGAGCATGAACCGCCTTTATAAGGTCATGCCACAGCATCTCAATAGGATTCAGGTCAGGACTTTGACTAGGCCACTCCAAAGTCTTCATTTTGTTTTTCTTCAGCCATTCAGAGGTAGACTTGCTGGTGTGTTATGGATCATTGTCCTGCTGCAGAACTCAAGTTCGCTTCAGGTCACGAACAGATGGCCGAACATTGTCCTTCAGGATTTTTTTGGTAGACAGCAGAATTCATGGTTCCATTTATCACAGCAAGTCTTCCAGGTCCTGAAGCAGCAAAACAGCCCCAGACCATCACACTACCACCACCATATTTTACTGTTGGTATGATGTTCTTTTTCTGAAATGCTGTATTACTTTTATGCCAGATGTAATGGGACACACACCTTCCAAAAAGTTCAACTTTTGTCTCGTCAGTCCACAGAGTATTTTCCCAAAAGTCTTGGGGATCATCAATATGTTTTCTGGCAAAACTGAGATGAGCCTTTATGTTCTTTTTGCTCAGCAGCGGTTTTCGTCTTGGAACTTTTTGCCCAGTTTCTTTCTTATGGTGGAGTCATGAACACTGACCTTAACTGAGGCAAGTGAGGCCTGCAGTTCTTTGGATGTTGTTTTGGGGTCTTTTGTGACCTCTTGGATGAGTCGTCGCTGCGCTCTTGGGGTAATTTTGGTCGGCCGGCCACTCCTGGGAAGGTTCACCACTGTTCCATGTTTTCGCCATTTGTGGATAATGGCTCTCACTGTGGTTCACTGGAGTCCCAAAGCTTTAGAAATGGCATGTGGGTTTGGATTTTGTTTTCCCTTCATAAAAAAAAAAAAACCTTCATTTAAAAACTAAAAATGTTGTGTTCACTTGTGTTATCTTTGATTAATATTTAAATTTGTTTGATGATCTGAAACATTAAGGTGTGACAAACATGCAAAAAAAAAAAAAAAATCAGGAAGGGGGCAAACAATTTTAAACACCACTGTATGTATGTATGTATGTATATATATATATATATATATATATATATATATATATAATAAACGACTTGTATTAGCTTTGATAGCCAGACTTACACTGGTTTACATGTGACTACAGTGAATTTAGTGTAATAGAATCACTTACTAACCAAATTAAGTGCTTAAAAAAATAAATAAATAAATAAAATAAGCTTCACATTTCACAGCCACTGATTACCTCCGTTTTAAGCACTGTACTATAATTATAAAATAAAAATAAAAATAAATAAATAAAATAAAATAAAATAAGAATTGGAATTTAAATGATTTTCTGTGTATTCATTTCTCAATAAATGCTGCTGACTGATCTTAACTTATATAGAACCTAGAAAGTCCTGATATTCCAAATTATAAGAAAATATTGAAATACAGTAATAGGAAATATATAGGTAAAAGATCTATTAAGAACCATTGCACTCTTAGTACTACTTTAAAAAAAAAAAAAAACTAGGTTTAGAATACATAAGCTTTTATATGAGAATGTGTACTAATCATATACATTAAATCAGAATATGCTTGATCTGCGTCCTTAGTTCTGTAAAGCTGATATGTCACTGACACTGTCTCTTTTGTCTTTCATCTTTACAACATGCCAGTTACTGGAACTGAGGGGAGGATCAAATTAGCCACTGGAAATCCTTTTGAAGTAGCTCTATCAAATATGAGGAGATTAAAGGAAAACAATGAAGTGTTTTTTTTTTTTTTTATATATTTTTTTTTCCTTTCTCTCTCATGACATTGCGCACTGTCATGAGCCATTTATAGGAAAATGGACACAGAAACCAACAGAGATACTCCATCTAATATCACACAAGCCTGGACTGAATGGACAGAATAATATGAAAAACCAAGAGGTGGGGAGATAATGGGTGGGATGGATGGGCAGAATGGCCAAATAACAATAAATGGCAATATCTCATTTCCTGTGTTAAATTGAATTAGTGTGCCTGAGGTGTACACACTGCCAGACCACCTATTTATGTTTTGTGTTTTACAAAGTTGGTTTACTCTTGGCAATTATTAGACAAAAACATATTTTGATAAGGCTGCGATAAGGATCTTATCTTGGTATGTAATTATTAGTTAATTGTGATTAATTGTCGCCGCACTGTTTATAGAGCTTACAACACTCTGTTACATTAAAGCAGAGGTTTTCATCTTGACAGAGTCTCAGCCAATCCAAAATATCTAAATTTAATAATAATAATAATAATAATATAATTAATAAAAAAAAATATATATATATATAATGCTTAAACACACACACGTGTAAAAAAAATAAAAATAAAATAAAAACCTATATATATATATATATATATATATATATATATATATTAGTGCTGTCAAAGTTAACATTCATTTTAACGGCACTAATTTTATTAACGCGTGATTAACGCAGCGCACATTTTCTGTTTGACCCGTGGCCTAAGCAGTACTACTATAGTTGGAGAAATGGAAATGGATGGAGATGCTGACAGTGTTGCCAAGTTAGCGACTTTTCAGACCACTTTAGCAACTTGTTTTTTTTTTCTTCAAAAAGTGCCTAGCAACCAATCCAGGACAGCACATGTACGTCTGGCGACGTCGGCCCAATATCGAAACGTCGGCCTCATTACCTAAAACATCTAAAAAACATCGGCCAGGTGTAGGGCGATATAATTCGGTCAGTGCTCTGTTTTCCAGCTCATCAATTGTCGACCCCGAGTCGGTTCACGACCGCAGGCCGATGCCGCGCTTATCTATTTGCTCGAGCCCAGTTATTCGTCTCTTAGCAACCCACAGAGAGAAGAGACTCATCCCGGCGACAGCTGAGGCTTTCAGGTAAGATTTCACTTGAGCTAAATTAGAAAAAAATACTACTTTGTTAATTCTGTGACACTTAAAAGTTACTAGTAAGGCACTCGGTGTGCTACAGCACAGGCGAAGAGACTGTGGCTCATTTCCAACTAACTTGTTTAGCTAACGGTCACGGTAGCGATTTTTAAAATTAATGTTAACGCCTTATAATGCGTTTCCAGCAATTTCTCGGAGGGAAAATGTAAAAGCGGATTATTAAAGAAGTCCTAACTGTTTTTTTGCCGTGTTTTTCACTCTTTTACAGGCTGCCAGAAAGAATCCGTCTCTATAGGTGAGCTATTGTTGCTGTTGCTTTTTGAACTACAAAATGAGTTTTAAATTCATTACTGAATAATTATTGAATGAGACTGTAAATTATTAACGTAATGTTTTAATTCTAGATGTTTGTTTGTGTAAATGTTGTGTGTGCGTTGAGCTCTGTGTGAACAGGGAGCAGAGTTGCCATGGAAATGGGCCTTCAACACAACTACTGGCAAGCAGTAATTTCTGTCTCTCGCTGCGGTTTTCACTGCTTTCAGGTGAGTTTAGTCCCTAAAATCACACAAATATTACATTCAAACGTTCCTGACACATTTCTTACTTGTTATTGACATGTTTCAATTAAATATTTATTTTATAGAAATGGTTTAGCGTCTTCGAAAAAGTCCGTTAGCATCTTAGCAGTTTTCAGGTAGGCTAACTCTAGATTGAGCTCTTGTTCATGAAACTCTGGGCTTTTAATCAAATCTTCGTGCGTGTATATGAGAGATTTTGATAGCTCTTTAAATGTTTTGCTGGCGATTTGTCAAACTGCAGTCACGCCATCTGCGCTTCAGAGAAAATACGCCGAAAATTGTGTTGCGCGTCTACATGGCCGTTGCGTGGTAGTGATAGCCATGAAGCTTTGAAACCTTTGCAAATTAATTTTTTTTTTTTTTTTTAAAGAGTGGGTCGGATCGCGTATCAAACTGAAACCACAGTCAATTAATCGATAATAATAGGCTGATTAAAAAACACTTTATAGGCACTTCTTGTTTAGTGGTATTTATATACAGACATATTTTAAAAATTCATAAAAATCTAAAATCAAATTGTTTTCTGCAAAGTCCACCATAATCTTGTCCTGCATCTCCCCAAGTACCACTGAGGTGATTTTCATGTTTTACTGTATCATTTTTTAATAATTGCATACCAAAGTCAAGACAAATGCTATTTATTACCTCACTATCACATATTTTAAAAATTCATAAACATATAAAATCATATTGTTTTCTGCAAACTCCACCAGATTCTTGTTCTGCATCTCCACAAGTATCACTGTGGTGATTTTCATGCTGCTTTACTGTATTTTTTTTTTCAATAATTGCATACCGAAGTCATGACAAATGCTATTTACATTGCTGTATAGACATATTTTAAAAATTCATAAAAAGATCAAATCAAATTGCTTTCTGCAAACTCCACCAGATTCTTGTTCTACATCTCCCCAAGTATCACTGTGGTGATTTTCATGTTGTTTTACTGTATATATATATATATATATATATATATATATATATATATATTTGCATACCAAAGACAAGACAAATGCTATTTATTACCTCACTGTATCACATATTTTAAAATTTCATAAAAAGATAAAATCATATTTTTTTTCTGCAAACTCCACCAGATTCTTGTTCTGCATCTCCCCAAGTACCACTGTGGTGATTTACATGTTGCTTTACAGTATCATTTTTTTAATAATTGCATATTGGTGAAAACAATTTGATTTTATCCATTTATTAATTTTTAAAATATATCTTTACAGTGAGGTAGTAAATAGCATTGGTCATGAGTTTGATAGGCTTATGCAATTATTAAAAAAATGAAGCAATATGAAAATCACGACAGTGGTACTTGGGGAGATGTAGAACAAGAATCTGGTGGAGTTTGCAGAAAACAATTTGATCTTATCTTTTTATGAATTTTTAAAATATGCCTATATAGCAATGTAAATAGCATTTGTCATCTTTGGTATGCAATTATTAAAAAAATGATACAGTAAAACAACATGAAAATCACCTCAGTGGTACTTGAGGAGATGCAGAATAAGAATCTGGTGGAGTTTGCAGAAAACAATTTGATTTTATACTTTTATTAATTTTTAAAATGTCTATAAAGCAATGTAAATAGCATTTGTCATGCTTTTGGTATGCAATTATTAAAAAATGATACAGTAAAGCAAAAAGAAAAATCACCACAGTGGTACTTGGGGAGATGAAGAACAAGAATCTGGTGGAGTTTGCAGAAAACAATTTGATTTTATCTTTTTATTAATTTTTAAAATATGTCTGTATAGCAATGTAAATAGCATTTGTTATGAATTCGGTATGCAATTATTAAACAATGATACAGTAAAACAACATGAAAATTACCACAGTGGTACTTGGGGAGATGCAGAACAAGAATTTGCAGAAAACAAATGTTTTATTTTATTTTTTTTTAAATGAATTTTGTAAAATATGTATACCAACACCAAGTGTCTCAGGCCAAAACATGCATAAAACATTTTACAAAAACATTTTACAAACCCATTGCAAGTGTTTTATTGAAAGTTTATACACTGAATACAATTAAACAATAAAATAGCATTAAATAAAAAGTTCCTGTATAATGTGTTTTTTAATCAGCCTATTATTATCGATTAATTGACTGTGGTTTCAGTGATCCGACCCACTCTTTAAAAAAAAAAAAAAAGAAAAAAAAAAAGATTTGCAAAGGTTTCGAAGCTTCATGGCTATCACTACCACGCAACGCCATGTAGACGCGCAACAAAATTTTCAGGGTAGATGGCGCAACTGCAGTATTTGTCAATGGTTATTGGAAAAGGCTTATTTACTGAATCAATGACATCACTTACATGGAGAGTGTAATCGACTGAAAACAAGCTCAAACGCGTTTTGGTCTTTCATGGTACACAAATATTAATAAAAATTGTTCTGTGATTTCAAGAGGACAGAAAGAAACTCTACAGAACAGAAGGGAAGCTCCAAGATTTCAACATTTCTGAAGGGAGCTACTGACTTAGAAATACAGGTGAACTGAAGAAGCTCATGAAATACATTAATATGCATTTTTCAGAATATATTTCACCAGTTTTAAGAAGTCCTTGACATCAAAACGTAAGTGACACTTAACCTAAAACTAAAAACATAGATTCTGTTATTTTAAGATTATATTATTAGTAGTAGTATTAGTAGTAGAATTTGTTGTATTTTATGTATGTTATTATAATTGTTATATATTATTCTTTCTTTTATCTGCATTTTACCTCTGCTCTAGCTTGTTTCCTTCTAATAAACCTGGAATTGCAAACTAAATATTGTTGGCTCTGTGACAGATTGCTTGTTTTGTTCCTAGATTCTTCAGTGATGATGGCCTGCTACACCCCAGCAGAGTTGGAGTGAACCTACTGTCAGGCAGTGGCGTACCGTGGGGTTTCAGTCAGGGCCTTCAGTAAGCAACTGTAAACTACATGCACACATCTTACACATCTCTGTTACAGCTAACGCAGCCATATGTCATAATGCACATGCTGCACACAGGCTCTCAACAACAATGACGGCTGATCAACAATTTCAACAGTAGGCTAGATTAGGGTGGGTTAAAGGCAGAGTAAATTTCCCTACATGATCAGTAAAAGTAATCAGCCAATACATGGGTCACTATGCACATTCACATCACTCTAAAATGACGACGCTCCCAAAGCAGTAAAACTGTACAAATGCTGGAAATCCACACACCACACCACAGTATTATCAACGCACCACGTACACCTCCATAACAATGTGCATGATACAATACTCATCAAATAATAAAGCACTCACCTGTCACTTGTAAATAAAGTCCATGGGTCTGTCATTCCATGTCCCTTTACTCGTATTAAAAAGTAAACAAAGCCAACAAAATAACTTGTGCTCGGTGCTAGCTGTTAGCCACTCATAGCACTCATAGTTGCAATCTTTGAAATGGCGCATAAAAACTTTGCTGGCCTTTGTTAGCGAATTCAGTTTGGGTGTAGGTCTTCCTTTCTCAGTTATTCTCTTTTGTCTGCAAAAGAGCGACTTGAAAAAGGCGTTTTTAGTAGATGGGCAACAAGATCTCGTGTAGGCGCCAATGACTGCAGCTGTCTTTTTTCTTTTTATTTTTTTTTCATTGAATTTCACTTTCGTACCTTGGAAATCCCTGACTAAAGGGCTGGTCTAACGCTGGGGGTAACACTGGGCACATAGCTAGACCCAGAGGTCGGGCTGATCATTGATGCCCATCCCAACGTTACTAGAGATTACACCAGCTCCAGACTGAATCCAAACTCACTAGTGAAGACTTCAGATGACGCCAACGCTCACAAAGACTACAGATGACGGCAACTGTACATGGACACACAAACCATTGGACACACAAAACACATATTATCCTTATATTGCCTATGAGGGAAAGTTTGACGATTTTCAACCCACTTTGTATTATTGCAACATCTCTAATATCTGTAAATAAACAATATTTACTCTTTCTCTGAGTTATGTGTACCTATATGTCCCCTTTTATTTGTAAACAATAAAAGGGGACACAACCAACCGAGAGAACCGCAGCCTTATGAGGATTGTCAAGCAAAATCGATTCAAGAATTTAGATGAACTTCACAAGGAATGGACTGAGGCTGGGGTCAAGGCATCAAGAGCCACCACACACAGACGTGTCAAGGAATTTGGCTACTGTTGTCGTATTCCTCTTGTTAAGCCACTCCTGAACCACAGACAACGTCAGAGGCGTCTTACCTGGGCTAAGGAGAAGAAGAACTGGACTGTTGCCCAGTGGTCCAAAGTCCTCTTTTCAGATGAGAGCAAGTTTTGTATTTCATTTGGAAACCAAGGTCCTAGAGTCTGGAGGAAGGGTGGAGAAGCTCATAGCACAAGTTGCTTTAAGTCCACAGGGCTCTACAGTGCGACCATTTCAGTCGCATTTGCGACTGAAAACTACTGCGTGCGACTATGAAAAAATATTTAGGAGCCGATCAGCATATTTGTGTTTGCGCTGAGGGAGCTTCAAAGGTTTCTAACGTACTTACGTGTTTTTGCGGCGTTGAGTAATGTATCACAGACGTACTCTCTCATTATAACAAAGTGTAGACAGAGTAAATAAGAGATTCACTGTGCAGTGTAGAGAGCTGCGTTGATTATAATGGATTTTGTGAGATCGCGATGAACTAAGGAGAGTGACAGCTTGCAAATGTAATATTGATTTAATACAACAGTTCATTAAACAAGAAGTTAATATTAAGTGACTTATATTGTCTGACTACAACATTATTGCCTTATTTTGCTCTATTTCTTCAATGAAAATCATTTCAGACAAAGTCACATCTGAGCCACTGCGCATCTCCATTCAAACACAGCGGTGTTTCATTATGAATGAACTGCGTTTTTAAATTAATCTAGTGAGTCAATGATTCAATTACCCATTCATAAAGACAGTCAGATGCTTCGTTCCTGAATAAATCAGTCATTCGAACGAATCAATTAAATGAAGGATTCAGTGATAAAATCAGTGACTTGACGCCACCTGCTGGCAATTTTAATTCAATTTTTTAAAGTATATATTCTGTTATTTAAATCATTTATTATTTCTATATTCAAAATTGTATATTTAAAACATCAAATCTCAACATGAATTTATGAATTGCACTCATGCAACCTTTGAGCCTCATTAAATGTCTGAAAATACACCTACAAGTCACTTTTGTGTTCTTCTGTGCCACCTCTGTAGTACAAATTTATTTCTTAAATACTGATTTAATTTTATCGGTAACTTATTCTTATTCTACTTCTTATTCTGTTGTTTTAAGTAAAAATGTTAAAAAGCTTATAAATACGTATTTTTTTTTTTAATTTGACAAAAGATTACATACTTTTAATAAAGTTAGAAAAATGCCATTACAAAGGTAAAAACAAAATTCCCTGTAAATCACTTTAAGGAGTCAAATATCACCTTGTAATAGGAAAGTTAATTTTTTGATCTGAATTTTTGATTATTGATTAGAAGGTGCTCCTAAATTTTTGACCGTGCTACTAAATTTTTTAAATTAGGAGCACAAGCGCTCCTAAAAGAAAAAGTAAGCATAGAGCCCTGGTCCAGTGTTAAGTTTCCACAGTCTGTGATGATTTGGGGTGCAATGTCATCTGCTGGTGTTGGTCCATTGTGTTTTTTGAAAACCAAAGTCACTGCACCTGTTTACCAAGAAAATTTGGAGCACCTCATGCTTCCTTCTGCTGACCAGCTTTTTAAAGATGCTGATTTCATTTTCCAGCAGGATTTGGCACCTGCCCACACTGTCAAAAGCACCAAAAGTTGGTTAAATGACCATGGTGTTGGTGTGCTTGACTGGCCAGCAAACTCACCAGACCTGAACCCCACAGAGAATCTATGCGGTATTGTCAAGAGGAAAATGAGAAACAAGAGACCAAAAAATGCAGATGAGCTGAAGGCCACTGTCAAAGAAACCTGGGCTTCCATACCACCTCAGCAGTGCCACAAACTGATCACCTCCATGCCACGCCGAATTGAGGCAGTAATTAAAGCAATAGGAGCCCCTACCAAGTATTGAGTACATATACAGTAAATGAACATACTTTCCAGAAGGCCAACAATTCACTAAAAATGTTTTTTTATTGGTCTTATGAAGTATTCTAATTTGTTGAGTGGGTTTTTGTTAAATGTGAGCCAAAATCATCACAATTAAAAGAACCAAAGACTTAAACTACTTCAGTCTGTGTGCATTGAATTTTTTTTAATACACGAGTTTCACAATTTGAGTTGAATTACTGAAATAAATGAACTTTTCCACAGCATTCTAATTTATTGAGATGCACCTGTATATACACAAACACATTTATTTTTATTTATTTAATTTTTCTGCAAATAGCCTACTGCAGTGTGCTGGATGGAGAAACTGAGAAGTTTATAAACAGATGGCATGGAAGAAGAGAGCAGGTCCTACAACAAATAAATTCTTCTTAAGGTATGCTCCAAATTTACCATTTACCACTGAGATCTCAATATGTGTCCCCTCTTTATCTCTCTCTTTCATTTATTCTGTCCCTCTTTTAGGATAAACATGAGGTCCTGTGAGTTCTTAAAGGTTCTAAAGTGTTTTATGCATTTGTTGATATCTATTTTTCAATAATAAATTCAAATAAATTCTCATATTTCTTACATTTATATGGCGTCATTCTTACTGGGGGGTATTGAGAGAGGAAGTGCACGTGTGTGCGTGTCTGTGTAATATTTGTGGAAATAACATTGTTAAAAAAACTGGAGGAAGTCGTTAATAATAATTTTTTGTAGTTTTTAGAGAACCAATTAATTACATGAACAGTTGTACTTATCCATGTAGGCTATATAGCAAACAAGCTAATATTGTTTTGGTAAATTGTGTTGTTCTTATTAATTAAATAAATATAGGTTTGTATTTCATATACATTTCCATTTGGAATCCAGACTCGGGCCAGTACCGGCTAATTGTATCATCTATGCTGGCGTGATTGTGGCCCGATGCCAGTGGTGTCGGCTCAGTTTCAGCAACCGGACTCGGGCCAGCGTTCTCGAGCTGATTCTCGGGCCGAGCTATTTCTTCCGGCCTGACGGATTTGGGCCGTTATCAGACCGGATCATTTTGGCTACCTGGGATACATACATATATATATATATATATATATATATATATATATATATATATATATATATATATATATATATATATATATATATATATATATATATATATATATATATATATATATATAGGCCCAACACTGACTAATATTGTTTTGTTTTGTTTTCTATCCTAGCAAGCAATAACTTTTTTTCTTACATATTATTTTTACATTTTCTAGCTCATCTTCTCCATTTTCCTTCCTGGTTTTCTTCATGACACACACACACACACACACACACACACACGCACACACACACACAAAATAAATAAATACAAAAACAAAAACAGCATTTTTCTTTCATTTCAGCAAGAAGAAAAGCCTAGCAATGCACATCTTATAAAACCTGAATTGAGAAGCACAGAATTTCCTTTCCCCACTGACTCAGAAGTCTGTCTCAGTTCACAGTTTACACTCATTACCCCTGACAACCTTGACATGGCTTCAGGACATATTGAACTCTGACATCTCACTGTATTCTTAATGACACAGTTTTTTCACTTCCCTTGTCTGGTGAGTAAAAACAAGGAGTCTCTCAACAGCTGAACATACAAGTTAATATCCCTTGAGGCTGAAAAGCTAGTTTTTGAGGTGGGGTAGCACAAAGATGAAAACATAAACACTTTCCTTTTATTGATGAACACAATGGGGGTCATTCTAGTTTACCTCAGGATCCTCTATTGGGTTTATTTTATTTATTTTTTTGTGGACGGGCTGAAAACACTCATGGGACTCATGATATCCTCAAAACCAGCCTTCTTATTTGTTATTGAATTGCAGTGCTGTGGTGCAGCTAGGTAGTGGAGAGAGACTGAGAATGTTGTTTAAGGATTTAACAGCTGAAAGAATAATCAAGCATCTCTTTCTAAAAACAAGAAAACTGCGTATCACAGTAATAGTGTCATAATTTACTTAAATTATTCAGTTTCCCATTAGTTACAAATATAAGTTTTCATATCAATCATCCCGTAACCTTGACTCTGTAGAGTCCTCGACAGTAGCTATGAGCTGTAAACTGCTCTTTATAACTTCTGTTTTGTTTTTTTGTTTTTTCACATTATGCAAAT
The DNA here is from genome assembly GCA_039654775.1 of Spinibarbus caldwelli. NCBI lineage: Eukaryota > Metazoa > Chordata > Actinopteri > Cypriniformes > Cyprinidae > Spinibarbus > Spinibarbus caldwelli. The sequence continues at coordinate 11,522,943 of CM077246.1, read as the reverse complement.
CCCTACTGTCCTCTTTAAAGTCTCCAGAACCTGATATCACAGAATAATCAGTCATAACTAGTTCTTACAGCTAATCCTTCCCACTGTGTGAGCAACTGCCACTTACAATTAGCATGTTAGTTTAGCGTTTGGCCTTTACTGTGGAATAAATATCCACCTCTCGGCATCTAGATTCACAGTTATGCAGCAATAGTAGACATACCTTGTCAGTATTATTTTAGTAATAATTAGTATGGTAAATGTTAGTATTCATTAACATTTTGGATTAGATTTGAATTTTATATTTATTCATTTTTTTGTATTAATGCATTTATTTAATATTTATATAATATTTATTAAGTTATCCTAACAGGAGTAGAAAAGATAAATTAATTGTATTCTGAGGCACACTGTAAGCAAAACTTAAATGAGATATTTGAAAAAGAACTCTGATCAAAATTAGAGAACACTTACAAATGCCTACAAGTTTTTGCGGTTAATCTAGCACCTGGTGCTAATTTCTGTAATTATATGAAAACCCTATTTAACTGGCAGCATTCCCCTAATTTTCACTGAGATTGCAAGATGGTGGTCCGCTCTAACCCTGCAACAGGAGGCGGTCCAGATGAAGACCAAAGGGATGACCCTTTTTAGCTTTAGCAAAAAAAGCTGGTCATTCCAAATCTGTGATTCCTAGAATATTGTAGCTACTTCATTCAAGTCCCCCAAAAATGCTGGTTGTCCACGTAAGACAAATGCTTGAGAAGACAAGATAATGCAGAGACTCTCAATGGGGAATCGGTTCAGCACTGCAGCTGGAATTGCTCGCCAGTTCAGTGCTGAACAGGGTATGGATCTGTCTCGGTATGTTCAAGAGAAATCGGACTGAAAGTGTACTCTGCAGTGATGAAGCCTCTCATCAGCAACAAGAATCAAAAGGCTAGGCTCACCTTTGCTGAGGAGAGCACCTGTTGTGTGGAGAGAGGAGAACTGGTCCAAAGTTATGGCTAAGAAACCCACTACAGTTACTGAACTATGGAAGAGACTGAAAGAAGAGTGGATCAAGATCACACCAGCACAGTGTGAGAAACTAGTAATATCCTGTGGCTGCAGATGTGCTGAAATCATTCAAAGCAGGGGTGTCTACAGTTCCTACTAATTGAGTATTTAGGCCTATAGATTGTTCTGTAATTTATTAATATTTATATTTGTTGGGAAATATTTATATTTTGGACACTGCATTTATTTCATGTAAATTTTAAATCTAACCCTAAATCTAACCCTATAACCCATACTTTTCAGGGGATTAAAAAAAAAAATAAATAAAAAAATATTCAAGCTACTCAGATCCCCATCCCCTCTTATGTTCACTGCCCTAGTCCTCTGAGAAAACATTTCAACTGTGTCCTTAAGAGCTATCAACCATCATTATCTGCCTTCATCATATCCAAGCCCTTTGCCCTTGATTTGCTTTTAAGAGACACCAGACCACAAGAACAGATCAAAGCCCTAATATTATAATCCCTGCATATTCATATCTGCCTGAGGGCGGCTCCCATAGGGCCCTGAAAACCTGGTCTTACCCTTTCTCTTGTAAGTTCCGTTTTTCCATCATTCATTGAGCAAAGCGCATCGCAACTTTCTCACTCTCTCTCTCTCTCTCTCTAAAAAAAAAAAAAAGTCCCTAAAGGGGACAATATTTCTTCCATCCATTATTGCTGATTATCCTCTCTGGGCAGAGATGTCATCTCTAAAACCTTCTAGAGAGCTAAACAGACCACCTTCCTATCTGTTCTGCACCATAACTGTTATCATATAACAGTGTAGCCCAGGCTGAATGGCCTAAATTGGAAATTTTATGCAAGTATTGGCCTAAAGATAAATCCCAGACCACATGCATTAGATACAATATTGAAATAATGTGTGTTACTACTGTAATGATATATTGTTTTAGGGAGAAGATGAACAATTCCCCTTTTCCCTTTAGCCACAAATAGGGAAACAATAATATCAATATCAAAAAAAAAATAAATAAATAAAATAAATAAATAAATAAAAAGCAATTCCTTGTAATCAACCTGAAATTACAAGGTCATTAAAATGTTTTCCTGTGGTCCATTTTTATGCTTCGCACTAAAATTAGCATACTGCTAACAGTCAATTAGTCATTAGCGCACTTGCACCCGCAGTCAGTCAGGAGGAGGTAGACTGGAGGAGGTCAAAGAGCAGTCTGATGTACAGTCCTGGCTCTTCATCAAACACTTAGCGTGGCCAGAGCAGTTTGACACCAACCAGCTGCTGTGTGTCATCTTTTCCTCTCTCTCCATATCTCCGCTCATGGACATAGAAGTCTCCACTCAGATTACACTTACTTTGGCAAACCTTCATCCATCCAGAGCTGTTTAATCTTTTCCAGTAGTGAATCTCCTGCAGCAGCTGCCTGTCCTGCACTACTTTGATCACTGGCATGCACAGTGTGTGTCTCTCTCCTGTTGCCTGATCACAGCTGTCTCTGCTGGATGTGTTCTCCAGTACTGTTGAAGAGCTTGGTCTTTAAAGACTGTCAGGTATACAAGACTTCATTCCAAATTCACACGACTTTCTTTTGGTTCATTGGGCAATGAACTTCATAAGGTGTGGACCACACAGCTGCATTTTGAGCAAGATCTCAATCTCACTGTAACCCTACAAGTTTGAGCTTCAGTACTGGAAAAACAAATCTTTTATTTTGTCTAGTTTTCCAGTAAAAAAAAAAAATGAAAATAAAAATCTAATAATGCTTAGAACAATTACATTTATTTGAGAAGTAAACTTTTGTATGATAAAAAAAAACAAACAAAAAAAAACATTTAATTTCAAGCAATAGTTATTTTCCTGTTATGGGCAATAAATATTGAATGACTGATATTAGACTTGAAATTGAAAACCATGTTGTATAAATAATTGAGTAATTGAGCACAATTTTAAAAACCATTTCAAAATAATTTTAGATGCTACAAATGAATTTTTACATATTTAATTTTGTAATGCATAGTTAAAAATAGATGTTAATTATGAGACTTTTTAAAGATTACATTAAGAGTCTTGTTAAATTATTAGTGTTTTTAAAGATCAACTTTAGATCAATCTCTATTAAACAACAACTATTATGGTGTCAATACATTGTACATTTTTCAGAAAATATACACTACCAATTGGGGTCAGTGATTTTTTTTCAGACATAAATTAAGACTTTTAATCAGCAAAGATGCATTAAAATAATCAAAAGTGAAAGTAAAGAATTACAAATCATGGTTTCCTCAGAAAAAAAAAAGAAGAAAAAAAAAAGAATATTGATAAAAAAATCTTGAGCATAAAATCAGCATATTAGAATAATTTATGAAGCATCATGTGACACTGCTGAAAATTCAGCTTTGCCATCAAAGAATAAATTACAGTTACTTGTTTTGATGAAATTAATACAGGCTTGATGAGTACAAGAGACTTTAAGAAACATTTAAAATAAATAAATAAATAATTCTGACCCCAAAATCTAGAGTTGTAGTGTATTCTGAATTTAGATAATTTAGTTAATTTAAAGGTGCCATAGAATGGAAAACTGTATTTACCTTGGCATAGTTGAATAATAACAGTTCTGTACATGGAAATGACATACATTGAGGCTCAAACACCATTGTTTCCTCCTTCTAATGTAAATCTTGTGAATAAAGACCACTGAAAAATAGGCGAATCAGAACATAACACCGACTGTGACATAACAGTCGGGACCACTAATAGTTACGCCCCAACATTTGCATATACCCGCCCATGTTCTAGGCCAGCCGCCAGCCGAATCATCAGTAGTTCTGCAGATATTGTGAAGAAACAAGCGAGGACAATAGCGAAAATGGCAGATCATGGAAATAAATGTTATGTTCCACGCTGTGCAGGGGATGTGAAGTGCAGGGATGGGTTGGTGTCTGTATTCAGAAAGGCACGGAAAGCAAATAACGTGTTCTAATAAAATAACGCGAGCCACTAAAGCAACATGGTTAGCTCCTTTCTAGCGGTAGCCTGTTACTTTACAGTACATAAGATTTCACTTATCCACATAAACAGAGTAAGGAGAGATGACTGAGGATGATGGCGAATGATTTACAGATCCTGAGCACTGCTGACAAGCATCTGATCTTGTAAAATGTGTGGTAAGTACTGCCGCTCCATAGTATAAACAGAGTTTTGTACGATCACAAATCTCGAAAGCGAAAGTGAAAGTAAAAAGCGATCATGCATTTCAAAGCAATTTCAGTGCCCCGCATATTAATAGTGGCTCCCTGATGCCCACATTTTATATACAGTATAATTACCCGACGATATAACTGCGAGAGAAAGTATTGAAATATATATTTTCCTCCCTGTGTTTCCTTCCTGCTGTGAGCTACTGAAATGAGCCACACTGTGAAACAGCCAATCAGAGCAGAGCCACATTGTGAAACAGCCAATTAGAGCAGAGCTCAACATTATTATTCATGACCCTTCCAAATAAGCCAATAACAGACCATTTCATTCAAGGGAGAAATCCTAGGGTTGTAAATGCACATGTAAAACCGTTTCTGGAGAATTTTTGCACTTACCTAAACCACATATCTTCTATGTAGATATCAAAGAACAATTTAAAATACTGTATCAATGCATTCTATGGCACCTTTAAGTAAAAAGTTAACTATTCTTAAAGCATTTGCACATAAACCTAAACACTCACTAAATGGTTAAAATTACACCTGAGCAAGAAAAAAATATATATTTTCCAATATAGTAAGAATAAAATATACATTTCTCAATTTTAGTTTGTTTCGAGAACAATTAGATATTTTTACAAGAAGAAAAATACTGTTAAGGAAAAGGGATTTTTGCACTGAAACCAAGTTGTTGGGGATTCTTTCCTAGAAGTAATATATCCACTCCTCAGCCTTCAAAGCCCTGGCTCAAAAGGGACTGACTTAGAGAGGAAAGCTATCGTTTGAGAATAGTCTGTTCAAAAGTATTACCTCCATCTGCTAAAGGCTCTCTTTATGTTTCCCCAAAGTCTTTTCCTCTCTCCCTGCACTGACCGTTGTGTCCAAACTAATCAGGCTACCTGTCGTCAGCATGGCCAGTCTCAGTCTGTTCATTTGGCAGATCCAAAGACTCCTCTGTCAGCCAAGTGACAGAAAAAAAAAAAAAAAAGACTCCAAATGCTCTTTCTCGCTGACATCTGGCTCCTTGGCCCATTGCAAAGACAGAGCACCATCTCTGGTTCTCTGTCAACAAGGAAAGCAAGAAGAGAGTCTGTAGTAAATAGTCATTAACAAAAAAAAAATAAATTAAAAAAAAAAAAAAAACAGAAATGTTATATTTATTTATTTGTTATTTATTTATTTTTTTCCCAGTTCTTATTTGTACAGGTGTGACCAATACTGAAATGATAAATGCTGGAAAGATTTCACATTGAAGAAACACCTGCTTTGGCATCCAGTTGACTGCTAATTACTTTTTAAAAACAATGAAATAAATAAATCAGAAAACAGGCATTCTGTCCCCCATCTCATTTCCCAAAAATCACAGTTGCTAAAAGGCCACAGCATTATACACAAGCAGCACAGTGATCAGTCAGTGTCTGAGATCAAAACCAGCAACCCACATTTGTATATCTCCATATAAAGGTCAACTGATGATTCATGGGAGCTCTGTGATGGGAGGGACAGTTGTCTTGCCAAGGAGGCACAAACTCCTGGTTCAAAATATCCCCTATATACTTCCAATTTAAGGTAAGTCCATTATGAATGAAACACTGAGTTGAGAAACCACACTAGAAGAATTAATGAACCAAACCACTCAAATGAATACTCTTATGTCATTACAAACCTTTATGACTATCTTCTGTGGAACATAAAAGATATTTGAAGAATGTTGGTTACAAAATAGTTTTGGTTCCCATTTTCACTTTCAAAAATGCAATGAAAGTCAGTGGAGACAAAAACTATTTAGTTTCCAAAATTATTAAAAATATCTTCATTTGTGTTCCACAAGAGAAAAGAAACAGGTTTGAAACAACATGAGAGAAAGTAAATGAAGACAGAATTTTTATTTTTGGGTGGACTATACTTTTAAATGGCAATGCCCTGACTAAGGTCTATTGGAGCTATTTATTTATTTAAAAAATAATATAAAAATTAAAATGATACATTACAAATAGTAGCATGTTGCCTTTGAACATGCTTTAATTAAAAACTTTTTTAAAGCTAAAGAGAAAAATAATAATGAAGAAAGATGTCACACATAATAGAACAAGTAACAAGTCTATTATTTTAGTCCCATCCATTGCTATGCATAGTTATCAATGCCAGTCATAGTCTTTTTTTTTTCTTTGGATTCATTCCACATTTAAAAACAGTTTTCATATTCAAAAAAGTTTGTGGTTAATAGGATATTCACAGATGCAATACAGCAGGCTAAACTACACAACTAATCCCTTATTAAAATAGTGTTTATATTTTGTTGGTTATTATGAATGAAAAAAAAAAAAAAAACATTAAGCTACAATGGTCAACTTTCCAAAAAAATGTTGTAAACAGAGTTTGAAAGAAGCCACCTATCAGCGGGTATCAAATTGAGTACGAGGAAGACGGTACTACTGGTACTGCAGAATGTATCATTTTTACATTTCAATATTGACTTTCAAAGCACCCGTACTTTTGACAACCCTGCTAGAATATACCAATAACATTCAATAGAATTCTATAAAACTTGTAGTCTAGTAAATGACAGAATTTTCAACTGACAGTGAATGATAGTGGGGTACCACTTTGTGAGAAAGGCCTTCAATTTCTTTTATTTCATATTAAATGAATCCTACTAGATTGCCTCTGTCTCTTTCAGTCTCGCTCCTCCTTTCTTTCTCGCCACTTGCTCTCCGAAATGAGGGATGGGTCACTTCCATTTATTTCGTTTTTACAATGTTGCCCCTTCACACATTCACCAACACTCCAAAGCAATTATATTAAAGACAGTCTATAACCTCGAGTAAGGTGTCCATTTGGGTCACAAATATAAAAAAAAACAGCTGTAATTAGTTTTGAAATAATGAACGTTTGGCCCCTATGGCGCTCCATAATTAACATTCACTTTGCATATCTTAGTGTTTGCCAGCCAACCCTGACACTTCAAGCGCTTCAGGCTCCTGTCTGTGTCTCTGTGTGCGTGTGTGTGTGTGTGTGTGTGTGTGTGTGTGTGTGTGTAACAGGGTTTAAGAAGTTCTTCCTGAGCTTTAGAGCAGTTGTGTCTACTTCCACTTCTCCCAGTGAGACCAGAGGGTCTGTGGAGGGTCTCCTTCCCCCTAAATCGCTGTCCAAGTGTCACAACCACTCATCAGGACAAGCTCCACCTGACATATGAAATCAATCCAACCGATCATGCCTGTGTGCTGGTGTGCTCTTGGCCTCTCTTCAGCCAGATATGGTTTTGGAAAGTCAGAAGGTTATTTTGATATTCTTTCATTGTAAAAAAAAAGTGAAGCAACTATGAAACACGAAGGTGGAGTACATACATATTGTATACAACCATTAAAAAGTTTGGGTATATACATAAATTTACACACAGTCTATATTCTACAGTATTTATCCCTGTGCCAATTAGCCCCAGTCTGCTACCAAAATGGAAAGAACATGTTTTCTTCTTGCACAGACCGTTTGCATGTGTATCATCTAGCTATATTCCATTAGTTACGTGGGAGTCATTAGCAGTCCATCAGTCTTGCATGCTATCCGCAGTCATAACAATTCCAAATAACCATTATCATTTTGAATATGATCTTTACATGATTATTCTCTAAATGATTGCAGCCCCCTTCCCACTCCCTCCTCTGAAGCTGTTGGATTGACAATTCTACAAAAAGCTGCGCAAGTTATGAGAAATGCCACTCAATGCAAACGACACACACATAAACAAATAAATGGATCACAGTGAAAGGAAAACATCATTTCAGTGCCAGTAGTGGTAATACAATACAACCGGTTAACAGGATATTATGGTTCTGGTGGGTGGGCTTTAGGCTCAATAGCAGTAACAAGGTACAGAGGAGAGCGAGACAGAGAGGAAAAGCTGGTTTTAATCTTGATGCTTAAGTGGTTTTGTGGTGTCTCTCGTTTGGGCCAAAGATAGGCATCGTACCATCTGCGGCATTGGAAATGTGTAGTGAGGTTCAAAGATCTCCGGAGCTCATAAGGGTGCTTTCACACCTGTAGATCAATTGCTTTGTTCCGAAACAGGGATTCAAATTATTACAGTGTTGCGGTTCGCTTTCACACGGCAAAGTTTCTAAAGGGACCAAATTTGTTATTACAAGTCACACGCGAGTAAACTGTTCTTTCATTGGTCAAAGTTCCATGGTTTATTTTCCAGGATTTCACTTAGCTGTCACGGCTGTCATCCATCAGGATGGAACGATAACAGCTTTGAGGGGTTATTGTTGGGTTTTTTGTTGGGTCGTTATATTAATTTATCATTTTGAAAAGGAGTCCAGGATTCATTGGGAAAACATTTTTAAAAATGCACCTACTATGAAGAAGAGCAATAAGACAGCATTATAAAATGAAAAAGTGTGCTTTGATTTTGAATGATGAAGACATGCTCACCCACAGACATTTACTGCAAAACAACAAAGCTAATGCTTTTCAAGGAACTTACGTAATTACCCATCATACATTGTGATATAGCCTGGTTCATTGGTCCGTTGGATCAGATTGCTTTCTCACTACAACCGAATCTCTCCAGAGTTCATTTTCAATTGAGCCGAGACCACCTCGTTCAAGCGATCTCGGACCGATTGTTTTGGCGTGGATCCGAGCATGACTGGCGTGTTCACATTTGCCAAAATGAACCGAGCTAAGGGGGGAAACGCGCCAGGTTCCAAAACAACGGGCCAGGTGTGAAAACACCCTAAGATGAACATCTGGTTTCCAGCACAATGCAGGTCAGATTTAGGTGAACAAAGCACTCCTTTCACATCAAGATTTTATTTTTTTTTTCTTACTAGTGATGAACTCAAACTGGCAACTGTCTTTTCAGTTCATGCCACAATCTGGGAAGAAATATGATTACATTGTAACAGAACAATCTCCTCACATCAGCATCGCCCCATCCCCTACCTGGACAAAACTCCTCACTGACCTTCAACATTCCGAAGCATGGAGATGACACCATGATTCCCCATGATTACTTATTTTCTACTTTTTAATATTTTAATGTTAATTTGAATTCAAAATAAATGACTCTGTAAAAAGTCAGTTTTTGTTCATCAGCACAACATTTAGCTCAGAACCTGGACACAGAAACTCAAAAGGAGTATCTGGATCTCAAGCAGAATTTTTTAGAAGAATCCCCATGTTGTTAAGCAAGACCTCTGCTTGGCCTGTGGAGATGGGGAAATGATAGAGAGTAGGAGAGAGACAAAGAAATAAACAGAAATGCATGGTTGCCATTTTAACTGGCTTTACTTGGTGTCATAAACAGTCTGAATGGGGAGAAAAACTGAACCAATATGTGCCTTCTGGGCTCTGGCCAGCTAATAGCACATTACAGCTCCTAATTTAAAGAAAACTCCTCTGCTTTCTGTAAAAAAATAAATAAATAAAAAAATACAAAAAACCATGGTTGACAGAGTGAGAGATAGCTTGAAAGAAAATCTTTTGTCTTCATTTGTAGATTTTCCTTCTATACAAAAAGGCAAAGAAGGCCATTGATCAAATGGGTAAATTGCCGAAGCTGGAACATCATTAAGGCCCATCCGGCATTCCATTGATCATCAGAGGCCTGGGAAAAACTAAATGCAGACGATGTGTTCATTATCAAAAGACTTTCTCATGGCAAGAGTGGCTAGCACAGTGTACGGTAAGGGGGTGTGGGGGGCAGGGGGAAAGGGAAGAGGGGTGGAAGCAAAATGACTGAAGTCATTGATCTTTGATCCATGACAATAATTAGCATACTATTAGCATGGCATGTAAATATTAAACAAGGCAGAATGTGCCATATTCTTTTCGTCAGTGCTCTAATGATAGTAATCCCGGCTACAAAACAAGCACAAATGAGACTCGTAAAAAACACAAATCAAAGTGCAGATAAATCATAATTTCATTAGCCGGCTGCCAAACTCCAGCTTCATTGTGGAGGACGATGGGCCGCAAGAATCCTAATTAAAAGAATGTGCTGTATCGCGTTAATGACATGGACTCTCGTTCATCATACATTGCAGGCCAAAGTCATAAGTCTTCAGCCCTAAGCAAAGTGTAAATAAAGTTTGGAAAACTTCCTATGTTAGAAAAATGTTCTTCATAAAAACACAACTCGAGGCAGCCTGTCAGTTATGTTGGTTGTAAATATCTATTTTATTTTATGTGTAAGATATGAGCTGCAAAACAAGGGGAAATAAAGCCCTAAAAAATTGATAAATATATTTTTAAAATAAAATATTTCCACAATATTCCCCCACTTCTATTGTGTACACATGCAAGAGTTGTCATTAATATTAAAATTCTGGCTGATACCAGTATAAAGATAATGATTAAATACACTTGAAAGGCTACAAATGAATTTACAACATTATAATGTACAAAATCAAAAACTGATATCTTTTTGAGATATCCTAAGGATTACATTTAACAGTTTTATTAAAGTATTAGTATTTTAAAGAGTAACTTTAGGTGAGCATAAAAAGTACACAACAAAGATAATCTAAAAGTAATCTAAATGTAAAAAAGTGAGGTGATACATCAGAACTTTTGTAACACTGTTCGAACAATCACATTTAAGGACAGTATTACAATGTTTTGTTGGTGGTGTTTTTTTTTTGTTTGTTTTTTGTTTGCTTTTCATACGTGTCTTTATGCAAGCTTATGCACTGCACTTGCCAAGGCCATGGCTGCCTCGTCACTTTTGCATACGTGCTCTAAAGCAAATCAGCTGTGTTCTTCTCATCCAAAACACTCTGCATCTGTTAAGGCCAGCAATCTGTTACTACTACATGGATGGTTTGGCTACATCAACTAACAAGACAGATTTACTTGCACATGGTTGCAAGTCATTTCATTCAAGCTGTAACCAGGGTTAACTGGGGTTGTGCTTAAGTGAATCTCAGTATACCAAAGGCCTGTATTCAATACAGCATGTAAAAGAAATTCAATCAAATAATACAATGTGAACACAATGCTGCGGTTTATGAAGCATTTCATCTCAGACATAAGCTATGTCCAGAATGAAATAGTACTGCACTATACTACACTACTACTGCCTTCTATACTATGTATATTGCCTATTTTTGGAAATAATACGCAAAATGATATGCATTAGCAAATTGTTTCAAACACGGATGACACAAAAGCACACTATGTTGCATGTTAAATTCAGAATGGGGTATCTCTATTTATTAACTAAAATAGTTTGCTTATTACAATTTTATGTGAAAATGTAACTACTTAACTACTTTAAAGGAATAATTCACCAACAAAAAAGAAGAAAAAAAAAAAAAAAGGCCTGAAAATGTACTCACCCTTAGGCCAAGATGTAAATGAGTTTATTTCTTTATCTGAACAAATTTAGAGAAATTTAGCATTATATCACTTGCTCACCAGTGGATCCTTCTTCAGTGGATAGGTGTCGTCAGAATGAGAGTCCTAACAGCTGATTTTATTTATTTATTTTTTTTTTTTTTTGTGTGTGTGTGTGATAAAAACATCACAAGAAACATGATTCCAGTCCATCAATTAATGTCTTGTGAAGTGAAAAGTAGCAACAAATTGTTCATTAAAACATTTTTAACTTTAAACTGTTGTCTCTGGCTAAAATAAAAGTTCTTTGTCGATAATACTGCTTTCTGCAGTGTAAAAAAAATAATAATAATAATAAAAAAAAAAAAGATTTATAAATTAAACGTGAGATTTAAAGCTGAATAAATAAGCGCTCTATTGGTGTATGGTTTATTAGGATAGGACAACATTTGGCCGAGATACAGCTATTTCAATATCTGAAATCTGAGGGTGCAAAAAAATTAAAATATTGAGAAAATCGCCTTTAAAGTTGTCCAAATGAAGTTCTTAGCAATGCATATTACTAATCAAAAATTACGTTTTCATATATTTACGGTAGGAAATTTACAAAATATCTTCAAGGAACATGATTTTTACTTAATGTCCTAATGATTTTTGGTATAAAAGAAAATTCAATAATTTTGACCCATACAATGTAATTTTGGCTATTACTACAAATATTCCCCAGCGACTTAAGACTGGTTTTGTGGTCCAGGGTTACATATGTTGGTAATTTTTGATGTGAGAAGGCAACAAAATCTCCTTTTCACTGGAGAAAGCACTATAAAGATTATGGACTGGTATTTTAGACAGCAGAGATGTTTAAAGTTAAAACACCTTAATAATGAATTTGTTTCTTACAGATATGCAGTTTTTCATTTCACAAGTTAATTGATGGATTGGAGTCATGTGGATTACTTGTGGATTATTATGATGTTTGGACTCTTATTCTGACGGCACCCATTCACTGTAGATGATCCATTGGTGAGCAAGAGATATAATGCTAAATTTCTCTAAATATGTTTCTATAAACAAACTCATTCGGCCTGAGGGTGAGTAAATTAAAATTTTCTTCAAATGTGTATTTTTAGGTGAACTATTCCTTTAAAATCTTTTTATATAAGGCTAAAAAAAACTTCTTCCAGTGCTTAAAAATAACTCACTTTTAAAATATAAATGCATTGTGGGATACTGTTTTCCAAACAGAGTTCTCTTCAGTCTACTGTACATTTTGGAAAATGTCCTCCAGGTATACAGAAAATTTGCATACGGCACAGTATAACCTGTATATATCTAAAATAGTACAAATAGTACTGTAATGTGCTATAGCAGCAGAAAATGCAGTGGACTGAACCAGGTTACCACAGCATGTGCTGACAGCATTCAGCTGGTTGTGTTAGAGCAGAGAATATTAATGCCTGATTACTGTATGGGCACAGACAGAAAGCCCATGCTCTGTATGATACCTGTCATGCTTAGCATCTGCCTGTCACACCTCTGTGATTGACATAAATAGTATCCGCTGCTTTGATGCCTGCTTGCTGTTGCCACGGAAACATGTCAAGCTGTTCGGGTGGTTCTCAAGAGGTTTGTGAACCGCGGCGGATTGCAAGTGCAAACCTGGTGCTCAAGCTTTATTCTTCTTCACATTTTCATCCCATGTGTCTCCCTAACCATCTGTCTTTGTTTCTGTATTTCTGTCAGTTTCCTGCATTTCGTTTTGTTTACACCTGATATTAAGACTTGCTTGGGGCGATTTGATAACAAGTGTAAAGTAAAAACATGGTCCAAAACAATCAGTCAAATCACATTCAGCGTGATCACATTGCATTGTATTTGTAATGTAAACTCTAATCTCCATCCATCCGATCCAGACACATATTTGAGACGCAACTATCAAGTGTGAACAGCAATGTGTCTCGGCTGACCACTTGTAATCGATCACCTGAGACAAATGTAAAAATATGTAAAATATCACTTGTAAAATGGTATAAAAGAAAACACACAGGGCTCTGAGCATAAACTCTCAATACAACACACCACACAGGCTGCCACTCTTAGTACCACATTATGTCAAATTCCCACATGAAAGAAGTATTTGAAAAGCAAGGGGGGAAGTCACTTTCCTTTTCTCTTTTGAAAGTAGATGAACTACTTGCCTAGATATGACAACATAGCATGGAGGCTTAAAAAAATTAATAAATAATTGAATGAAACAATAACATTTCCTCTCTTTTGATTTCCAAGACACCAACTAAAATAAATCATCAGAATAATGAACACAGAGTGAATTTTACAATAAGAAAGAAAGGGGGGGGGGGGGGGGGTCACGTTTACTTTCTACATGACTGCAGAAAGTAAACGGGTAGGGTAAAAAAAGCACTTCAAAGGCAGTGGTAAGCAAATGGAGTAGAGCTTTCATTTTGAATTAAGTCCCCCGTTGCTTTAAGTCAATTGTTTCAGAAGAATGAAACAATAAAAAGGGGGGAAATGCCCTTGTGACATAACGTCAGGTTGAGAGAGCCCCCCTTAATGCTGCTCCAACCCACACTAGGAGACAGAACATCCTTAAAAAATGCCCTTCTCTTTCATATAATAAAAGTGGATGGTTTTAAATGACAAACCATAAAATATATATAATAAAATTACTCAGTGGTGATATTTAATATCGCAGCTATTCTTACTGTGCAGGTCTGTCTGAACTGAAGATGTTACTTCCTAAAATTCTTCACTCAAAAATGGCGCCCTTTGGTTGCGCTGCTGTATGTTTGACACTAAATGCAGCGTCAGCGTGTCAGGTGATCGACAGGTTCATATTTTGGTTTTGGGAGTCCCCAACAACAGGTTGACATGCATGCAAGGTCAAAAAACACTTTCATTTTCTTATAATATGCTTTTATTTTTACCTTATTTGCTCAGCGACTCCCAAACCATTTGCTCAAAATCCATAACAAATCCAAACATTATCAGTCAATAAAGGGCGAATTCCAAACGGCTTTTTTGCTCCCTTGAAGGACACTTCAAGTGGAATTTTACTCCCATTTGTAGGGAATATGCGATGGTCACTTCACGGAAGTGATTTCCGTTTGTGATCATGTGATCTTCAGTTAGGAGATTTTGCGATGCATTTTAAAACAAAGTTGGTGTTGATTTCGACTTTACATACAAACTTAAGTAGAATAGGCTGATTAAATTTGTATTTATTTTTATGTAATACAAAATATTTTTCATCAGAGATAGAAATATGATTTAAGACGTAGTGTAAGCAAGTTTAGTTAGAAAAAGTGTAATAATAAATAAGACACAATTAGATAATATTTGAATAAACTAATAATAAGAAGAAATATTTATTTGCAACAATTGATGGAGTGCTGAATGCTGCACGCAGGTCAGTCATTCCCTTTTCCAAACGCTTATATGAGACAGTAATGCCCTACACCCTTCAAAGAACACATTTCAAAGGGCTCTGCCCTTTTGAAGAGTAGGGCATAGGGGTGCTCACCTCTGTTTGGAATTCGCCCCACATGATCGCAAATGGAAATCACTTCGGTGAAGAGACCATCGCGTTTTCCCTTCACTAACAGACTTCTGGGAGGGCCCTTCGTGAAGGGATTCAGTTGTTCACTTTTTGTTTGGAACGTCCCTACAAATGGCTTCCCCTTCCCGAAGTGCCTTTGAAGCACACAGAAAAGCCGTTTGGAATTCGCCCAAAGTTGTTAGTCTGTTGCTAACGCGCCAACACTTATATGGCAAAAGAGAAGACTTGTAATTATTTTACAATGTGACAATTACAAATTACAGTCACGATCTAGTATTTTATGGAACGACACTAGAACATCATGAATATTAGTATGTGATGAAGAAATTTTCCATTTTGGGTGGACAAATCTTCTTATGCATTTTCAAGTACGATTTAGGCTACATGCCCTCCAATTTAATAATAATTATGAGCTTTTACCCCTTTATTGGACAGTTAATTGATAGTTAAAATATAAATAGCTATACAGCCTAATGTAAATGTGAGCATAAATATATAAAATTTGTAAATTATATTATATTATATTATATATACCCTTCCCAGTTAAATATGCATAGACAACTATGAGTCATCAATCAATAGGCAGGGTCCCCATGAAAATGCCAGATTCCTGTAATTCTGGACAACATACACTTTCTGCCAAGATGGCACTGGACAAGAATCCAGTCAAAAATCCAATTCACTCGACCCTATCTATTCTCTGAGGTATTTTTTTCTTTCTCCCAATATACTAGCAGACAAGACACAATAGCAACTGTCACCTGCAGAGAAAATTATCTAAATCCTTACAAGCACTAATGACAAAATTTTTCTGTTGAACCACATTGTGCAGAATTGCACCATTTTGTTGCCTTGCTGTTCTTTAAATTACATAGACGGCAGACAGAAAACACACACCCACACAGACGTCCACAAAAAGCACTTGTCTGTGTCTGTTTTGCGGCAATTGAAGACAGGGCACTATCATTAGTCATTCTGTAACAGCGAGGTAATGGAATTTTCCACGGATGAGCAAGAGTTGTCACAGTATTCACAGTACAGCAGCCTATGAGAGTCAATGGACAGCTAACTTAACAGAGACTGACAGTGCCGAGAGTCCTCGATCCACTCAGATTCCCAGTCTCTTTCTCCATGTGCCTCTCACAACCCTTTCCCCTAGATGTAAAAAAAAAAAAAAAAAAATATATATATATATATATATATATATTGTATATCAGAATGAATGTGTTCCATCACATCAGAATCACTTCAATTATTATTTGATTATTTTATAACCTGTTTTATATGTCTCATTATGCTGCGGTGAACAGATGGTCTCTTGGGTGAATCTAGTCATTTACATGACTGTAACTAATTATTGGCAATCGACGGAAGTCATAAATTCACAGGAATGAAGGCCACGATTTGTGAAAGCCCTTTACATTACCAAATCTGTTAAAAGTAAGCTTATATATTTTATTGAACTCCTTCTTGTGTAGTGAGTCAGTCTAGAGGTCACGCGAAAGGTCCCAGGTTCCTTAAAGACAGCAGAGAATGGCTTTACTTGACTTACAGCGAGCCACAATTCCAATTAACGTGGCTTCTGAGAAGCATGTGGAATATGTATGTGTGAGCATGGGCACAGTCTGGTGAGTTCATCTCCCACCATGTGGAGGGTTAAAATTATCCAGAGCTTGTTAGCTAAAGTCTCCCAAGAGTTGGTTAATTATCACATAATAAGAAGTGGGCTGGGCTTCCACCCACAGTCTGTTATTTAAGAATAAAGTTCATTTGGCCACTCCAGTCATTCCTCGTCAAAGAAATCCAGCCCTAGCAATTAGCCACATTCATTAATATGCTTAATTAAAAAAGAATGATTGCCTACTGCATACACATTTAGATTACTAATTCTTATAGTTGGTCTATTATTTAAGGGGAATTCAATGTTTTTTTTTTTTTTTTTTTGTGTGTGTGTGTGTGTGTCTATATAAAACTGAAATAAACGTAGATGAGGCATTATGTAGCATGCAATTTTTTTTTGATATCTCAACTTTGATATCATCTGAGGGCTGCTGATAAGGTTATTGATGGCTGCTTTCAAAATATGCATATCCATGACTGTGACACACAAACAGACCTAAGATGGTAACACACCAGTTTGAGTTTAATATAGCAGTCAGAGTGGGGGAAACATTCATAAATCCATTTTGTTTCTCATGACTGTCATGACTAGTGAAAAAAGTAGTGTTCCATGTTTATGGAGAAAACAACATTATGATTATAACTAGTATTTGCCTCATGTGACCTCATGCTTGATAGAGACAAATAACTTCTGCCTTAAAAGCATGTTATATCTCGATACAGATCTTTCGTTTCACCATAAAATACCTCCCTGGATACATATTACCATGTCTTTTCTCAGATAACTGCTTCTATCTTTTCATTCTTACCTTTCCATGCCACTAAAGCCCAGTCTTCTTTCTTGGAAAAGCTTGCTTTGATTGTCCACTATGTAATGATAGGTCACAATGATTAAACAGTCTAATTAAAAAAAAAAAAAAAAAAAAAAAAAAAACAGATTTGGTTATAGATTAGTTATAGTGCTGACATCATGCTGTGCTTTAATTGTATGATAGTTTGCACACTGTAGGAAAAGTTATAAACTAATGCATTTTTTATATTCTGTTGCACTCTGTCTGTCTCTATAATGCCACATATTAAATCAGGTGAACCAAAACCAGTTGTCCAATTTGTTACGTATCTTTATCATTGACTTTTAATTTCTTAAAATTTAATATACAACAAGTTTATTCCCTTCTTTTCTTTTATTGATTTGTTTCATTGTCTGTGTGCTATTTTTAGTTTTTTGATTTTGTCAACATGTTGACTATGTGTGCGCTTGCTCTCATAAAGAAAGAGCTGCTAGTTGGCTTTGTATTCATTTCAGTAGGCTTAAATACCAGATGGTATCTTTAACAGGGGCCTACTCAATCGATAGAGCCGAATGTCAGGCATGAAAGCTAGGATTTCCATGGTTTTAACCTTTTGGCTCAGAATGTCATAGACAGTGATCACAAAGCTTCCCAGGGGTTGCCAATCTCTTATTCATTAATCTATAACCTAATGGGTAATACATTTAAATTGAGCAGAACAAAGCTCTTATGGACATGTGGACACACTGCCTCATGTTCACCCATAAGCTCCTGTATACATACAGTTTTCCTCCAGTGGCATTTTACCATAAATGCTTGTGAAACATATGACTGGGTCATGTCATGAAACAGAAGAGTTATTGATTTTGAGCCGGGCTCATTGATTGTGTGTGTGGGTGGGTAAGGTTAGGCACTCCAAGGCCTATTACTTTGCACTATTCCACTTACAAAACCTATTAGTGCTTACAGTGACTTCAAAACTCCTTAGACACCTACACCTCTGCAGCTTTTTCAGTGACAGCCCAAAAAATGCACAAATAAATATAATTTATAATGATAATGTAACGGCTAATGCACCTTTGATTCAGCTTCAGTATTTTAAGGCCTTCCTCTCTTTTTAACTACAGCTCTTACTGTCCAGACAAGTGCATCAATCATTTTGATGGACAGGCGAATAAGCCGGTCATCTCCAGATCAATGCAATTGATTTTAGCATTTCTTTAGTGGATATGACATTTTCCAGTAAGATGTTGGTTGTTCATTGGTTATAACACCCCTTCCCTGTTGGAGGACATGCAAGAAATCAATCATCCATCTATTCCTTGTCTTTCCTTTTTCTATTCTATTTTAAATCTGTGCTTTTCTTTTTATTTTCTGTATAGCCAGATCATAATTAATAAGCTAGGTTAAGAATTTGCCAAGCAACAATAAAAATATTCCTCTAATGCAGTTATGTCTAGCTTGCTAGCAGTTAATAATAAATGTTGTTTTCATTTAATTCTTAAAGCAAACAAGCTAAATGTTTGATGAACAACCACCAACTTTAAAACTAATCTGGTGTAGTGTCTGGATATACCATTCAAAAGTGCAGGGTCAGTAAGATTTTATTTATTTATTTATTTTATTATTTTTAAATCAATACTTTTATACAGTAAGGACATGTTAAAAAAAAAAAAAGACAGTAAAGACATTTGTAATGTTATAAATGAGTTCTGTTTCAAATTAATGCCTTTTTAAACTTGCAGTTCACAAAAAGTAACCACAAGCATACAAGCAGCAGAATTTGTATATTAAAATGATTTCTGAAGTATCATATGACACTGAAGACTAGAGTTATGGCGGCTGGAAATTCAGCATTGCCATCACAGGAATAAGTGACATTTTAAAATACATTAAAATAGAAAACAATTATTTTAACTTCAACTATATTTCACAACTATATTTTTGATCAAATATGCAGCCTTGATGAACATAAATCTTCTTTTAAAAACATTAAAAATATATTTTGATTCCCAAACTTTTGAACCACAGTGTACATGGATATTTTGAGTTTAAAAATAATATTATTATACATCACTGGCTAAGTTCAAATGCAGCTCATTTCTTCCATGCTAATCTGATGCTTATTAAGAGACTTCTTTAAAATAGTTTTCATTCATTCAACATAGCCACACTTACTGTATGTCCATTTTACAATGGACATCATTCTTCCCAGAGACTCTCATTCAGACTTTCCTATGTAGAGGAAATTTAGCAACATCTGATGATGTTTATTAATGATGCTGGCATGCAAAAGAATGTCTGGGATCTGTTAATGTTATGCAACACTTGAACACACAGCCCTGGCCCCTGCACAAAGAGAGAGTAGGCCACAAAGCAGCTGGCTGACTATCCATATTTATACCGGCCTGCCCAAAGGGTCTCAGTTCCATTGCAATGATTTCCTTTCTATTTCCTTTTCCTTTCACTTTTTGTCATTACCTGCCTGGAAATGTACATCTCTAGATATAGCACTGTGTACATGGAACTGTACAGATAAAGACATATAGATATCTTACTGACATTTGACGGCTCATTTCACATTTTTTTCCCCACTCTGGTGGTTTCTTTTAACAGAAAGGTGTAAAAAAGCAAAAACCCAGAAAGATGTATACAAATATAAAGTTAAAATCATAAATTCCTGAAAAATGAAATTACAAGGGCATCTGCCTTGCATATTTCCAAATGTTGTAACTCCTTGTATCAGTGCATAAACTATAACACACTCTCCAAAACTCACCTTCAGTGCACTTTCTGTAAATAGCCTCAATTTGAATTCTTAATCTCCGTCATTTTCCATTTTTTACTTTATTTCATATAACGTTTAATAATTTTAGCATAATTCAACATAAATTACTGTATTTTCTTGTGAACAGCTATTCAGATTTTTCACCTAATATTAGTGTACTTTCAATAGATATTACCGTAAAAAATGTTAAATAAATTTGTAAAAAGAAAAAAAAAAAATGAATTTGCCTTTTTTTTTTTTTTTTTTTTCCTGATTGGCATTCCCACTGTCTCTGTATTTCTATAGTACTTTTCAAGAATTCACAATTCAACAGTGGTAACAAAATAATTAATAAAGCTTGTAAGAAAATAACAACATTCATTGAGCCAGGATATATGGAGATTTCATTATAATTCTTTGGAAATGTAATTTAAAACTGATTAAAATGTGGAAATAATGGCAGTGCGTTATTGCTTAAAAAAGGTAAAGTAACAGTAATTGGATATTCTTCAGGTGTATCAAACATGAGCTTGTCTAGATTATGTTATCCCTTCAGATAGCTCTCACTCACAATGAGGTTGCAGACTCCTGCTATATACACAAATATCAAAGCACTGAGCTGATACTGTACCTCATTTGCATATCTTTTCTATTGGCCAATTACAAGTACAAGTTCAGCCTCCAGGAACAAATCCTATTTTCTTTCTATTTCTGTTTTATCCTTAACGTTTAATGAAGATTTAACATACTGGGAGGTACAGTCAGGGTAACCATCTTTATAACCTCTTTTTCCCTTTACAAACAAATTGTGCATACCGTTGCTTGAATTGTACTATGGATTTCTGCCATAAAATTTGCTCTGCTCTGTAATAATAAAATACAAACACACACAAACAATGACATTTTCATGTCTGTACTGAACACACTCTGAAAACATTCACAGTTCAAAGTTTGCAAACTTGTGGTTTGATAATTGGTTGACCTTTTATGACCTTCACCGCAGTAACCTTCAGCAAACGTTTCCTATAATTGCAGATCAGACCCACACAATAGTCAGGAAGAAAGCACTATTCCTCTTACAAAACAGCAATATTCTTGGGGTGTGTGGCGTGAATCACTGTCTTGAGGTCATGTCAAAGCATCTCAATCAAGTCGAGGTCCAGACTCTCACTGTTAAGGTGTATTTTCTTCTGCTGAAGTCATTCTGTTGTTGATTTACTCCTTAGTCTCAAGGCACTTTTTTTATTTTCTTCTTCTGTTGAGCTTCAGTTGGTGGACAGATGTTCTTATGTTCTCCTGAAAAATGCTCTGATAAACCTGATGCGTGTTTCTTTTGAACAGTAAAATCAGTGGGTGTTTTTATAGGGCAGGGCAACCCTGACCAGCACCTCTGTCTATTGTCTTATTGATATGACTTCAGGTTAACTGACTCCTGACTCCAATTAGCTTCTGGAGAGGTCATTGGCCTAGGGGTTCACATATTTTTTTCCACCCTAGATTTTGAATGTTTACAAGTTGTGTTCAATAAAGACCTTAAAGGCAAGAAAATGTGTTTTTTTTTTTTTTTGTGTGTGTATTGTTATGATGAGATCAAATTTTATGACCGCGTTATGCTAAAATACATTTTTTTCTTAAAAATCAAGTGGGATAAGACATGCCACTTCACACTAGTGCCATTTCTGTACGTAACGTCATGGGAGAGTCACCTCTGTCACTGCTACAGCACTCTCACCTCATTATCAGTGACAGCAAGTATAACAGAAGAGGAAAGAACAGAAAAGTGTAAAATAAGATAACTATAATTGAAGGGTTTTTTTTATTTTATTTTTTTATTTCCTCCCACAATCACCTGACACTGATTACCTCAGTTATTGCTTGCTCTACACACTGCTTTGAGTCCTGAAATATTCAAAGGTGTTTGATTTTGCTGGGTTTATGTTTCATCTCAGAATGCTAGCAAAAAGTTCATATGCTCTTATGGTTGTGCATCTACATGTTATTCTGGGGTAAAACTGTGTTTTGTATCAAATGTAGGCCTTTAAATGCTTCCAGATGGTATGCATTTCATTTTGTAAACCTATTGACATTGTAAGTTCATTGATATTTGTTTTGCTTTTTCCTGTTCGTTCATGTTCTAGACGTTCAGATGAACTTTTTGCTAGTCATCCAAGTACACTCTTGGGTACATTTCACACTCTGTAATACAATTTTGGCAGTGGTGAATTTTCTTTCAGATGTGCTAGAACATATTGGGATCTCTGGCAGCCAGAAATTCCTTGGAAAAACAGTGGCAAATACAGTTACATTTTTTAGAGCATTACTATAGATGGCATTTTATTTGTACATTTTGATATACTGATGCATCTCATTAACTGGTAATATTCCAATTCTAACCTTGCAATCTTAGTATCATATAGGTGGTAAAATAAAAGGCCACCTGATGACTTGAATTGACCAAAAATTGACCAAAGACACAATACCAACATATGTCAGGTAACACGTGAAACTAAAATGAATAATAAACAGTAAATAAACAACATAAAATATCACAATAACTAAAATCTGAATAAATGTTACTATTTAAAAAATACCATTTTAAAAATGCAATGCAAAAATTTTGTCACAAAATTCATAATTTTAACAACTGTAAATCATACTATCAAACGTAAATTTGTTCATGCATTTTACTTATAAAAACAAATAACGTATACTTGCCTCTATATATACTAAAGAATTAAAAGGTTTTCACTATAGCACTTAATGTTTAACTGTGTACTGTATAACAGTTTAGACCTGCATTATTTGGTTTTAGGCCTTCTGAAAATTAAAGAAAGTAAAGATATTATGTGAAGACAGGAGGTCACAAAGGGCTATATATTGTGCTGAGACTTAAATAACCATGGAGACTTAACAGAAGCTGAACAAATCTTCTCTTTGCAAACAAGAAAAAAAAAAAAAAAAAACATGCATAAGTTATAGATTTCTTTCTTACAGGTCATAAAAACCTGTTGGCCTTCTGTACCCCTCCTGCAGATATTATTTCTGTGCATCAACAAACCTGAGCAACAACAACAAACTAATGAAACATAACTTATCATAACAAACATGGATAAATTTCAATTGAACAGGTGGTTGAATACAAAATTAAACCTATGTCTTGTCACAACAAATAAGACCTCAAAATGCGGTCCTGAAATAAATATGAAGACAGTTGACACGTTTTCTTATATCATAATGAGCTGCACAGCTCCAACAGATAAACGAATATATTCTTATCCAGTCTGTTCTTCTTTTGTTCCAATAGATGCATCCATGGCAGGAGGTTAGGACTGATGAATGCTGGGTCATAGAAGCAGGGCGGGGCTTCATGTACTGTACAGCACCATCCTTTAGCCCACACGCTCTATCCTTTCACATAATGAGGCCCACAGGCTGGTAAAATGTAAATACAGCAATTACAACATTGAAGCTCTGAACCAAGGGGTTGCCCTCTACACAGAGCACTAAACGTTGGGTGAGTTTGAGTCTGACTCTGAACCCTCTGACCTCAGGATGTGAACTAGTCACGGTTAAAGAGTCAGAGGTTGGATGCAAACTTTAGCCATGGCTGTTTTTCAGTGCTATAGGGTATCTATAATTATAGACACTTTATTTGTTTGGCTTTACTTTGTTCTAGTTTCACCTCTTTTTTCATATTAGACTATAGTATTTGCCCATGCGTTTAAAGGGTTAGTTCACCCAAAATGAAAATAAGCCCATGTTTTACTCACCCTCAAGGCATCCTAAAAATATATGACTTTCTTCTTTCAGATAAATCCAATCGGAGTTATATTAAAAATTGTCCTTGCTCTTCCAAGCTTTATAATGTCACTGGGCAGGTGTTTTTTTTTTTTTTCAACAGTCCAAAAGAACTCAAATAAAGCTAATCCATCCATAATAAAACGTGCCTTACAAAGCTCCGGGGGGTGAAAAAAGGCCTACTGTAGCGAAGCGATGCATTTTTATAAGAAAAATATCCATATTTAAAACGTTATAAACACTTTTCTCTCACTTCCACTAACTTTCGTACGTGCAAGCCGTTCCGGGCAGATGACGTAGGATGTATGTGTCATGCACGCGTCTGTGAGATATGCTAGTCTCATGAGTTTGTTTACAGGAGCAAAGGAAGCAAAGTTTCCTCACTTTAGAAAAGGAAAACTAGTCTCCTCTTGGCTTATATCGATCTCCTCCGACATTTTTCTTTACAAATTCTTATTTTGTACTTCTAATTCGTGTCTGGCGTTTTTTTTTTACTGTCTCTCCTCACCGCTTCCACGTTCGTCACTAATCACCGGCGCATGCGCTATGACTACATCCTACGTCATCTGCCAGAATGGCTTCCGCGTACGACAGTTAGTGGAAGTGAGAGAAAAGTGTTTATAATGTTTTAAATATGGGTATTTTTCTTGCAAAAACACATTGCTTTGCTACAGGAGGCCTTTATTCACCCCCCAGAGTAATGTGAGCCACATTTCATTATAGATGGATGCGCTTTATTTGACTACTTTTGGACTGTTGAAAAAAAAAAAAAAAACACCCGCCCAGTGCCATTATAAAGCTTGGAAGAGCAAGGACAATTTTTAAAATAACTCTGGTTTGATTCGTCTGATACAAGAAAGTCATATACACCAAGGATGCCTTGAGGGTAGGGCTGGGTATCGTTCAAAAATTTTCGATATCAATACCGATACCTATACCGATACCTTGAGTTCGATACCGGTTCCTGAACGATACTTTTTTCGATACCAATTTTATGAAATCAGTTTTAACAAGATTATGGGGGGGGGCTACCAGCATCTCCACCAGTTCTGGGAACCACGGCTGATTGGGCCATTTCGGTGCCACTAATAGAACAGATTCCTTTTCCTTTCTGATTTTGCAAAGCACGCGAGGCAGAAATTTCACTGGAGGAAAGGCATACTTGCGTACTTTTGTCCAGCTGTGAGCTAGTGCATCCACTCCCAGGGGAGAGTGTGTCAGTGAATAAAACAGCGGGCAGTGAGTGTTCTCCGCTGATGCGAAGAGACCCACCTCCGCTCTGCCGAATACATCCCAAATCATATTGACTGTCAAAGGATGTAATCTCCACTCCCCATGGATTACCCCGCCCCTCGACAGTAAGCCCGCACCGTTATTCAGGCGTCCGGGGACATGTACTGCCCGGATGGAGAGGAGGGGTCGATCTGCTTACAGAAGGAGGTCTCTCGCCAGCCACAGCAATTTATAAACGCTACCACTGTCATGCTGTCCGTCCTGATGAGAACATGATGGTGGAGAATGTCCGGGAGAAAGCACTCGAGAGCTAGGTGTACAGCACGGAGCTCCAGACAGTTTATGTGCCATGACTTCTCCATTTCTGACCATGTCCCGGAGGCTGGTCTGCCATCGCATTCGGCTCCCCAGCCCGTGTTCAATGCATCTATCATAACATTCTTTCTCCTGATCACTTGGCCAATAAGAACACCCCGGCGATACAGAGTCATATTGCGCCAAGAGGTCAGTGTATGCAATTAGTCGCACGTCACTTTGATGCGCAAGGTGCCCGTGCACCAAGCACTCTGTGGCACCCGGCTCTTTAGCCAGAGCTGAAGCGATCGCATATGTAGGAGCCCTAGTTTGCACACTGTCGAGACGGCAGCCATCTGGCCGAGTGTCCTCTGAAAGCATTTCAGCGGGGGAGAGCGCCCTTACTTGAAGATTGTGAGAGAGCTGATCAGTTTTTGTGAGTGCACCTCCGACAGACACGCTCGCATATTGATTGAATTCAGCTCTACTCCTAAAAAGGAGATGTTCTGGTTTGGTACCAGCATGCTCTTTTGCATACTTACAGTCAGCCCTAAGCTCTGAAGATGAGCGAGGAGTCTGAGCTTGTCGCTGAGAAGTGCACTCTCTGATTGAGCTAAGACTAGCCAATCGTTGAGATAGTTCAGGATGCGCATTCCGCTCTGCTTCAGAGGAGAGAGAGCAGCATCCATGCATTTCGTAAACGTACGAGGGGCCAGGGATAAACCGAAGGGCAGGACCGTGAATTGTATGCTATCCCCTCAAATGCAAATCTCAGGAAGCGCCTGTGGCGGGGGGCTACCTGAATGTGAAAATAAGCATCCTTTAAATCCACGGAGATAAACCAATCTCCCAGTCTGATGTGTGAGAGTATTTGTCTCAGCATAATCATTTTCGAAAGTGCGTGATTCAGCGGTCTCAGTTCCAAGATTGGGCGGAGTCCACCGTCTTTCTTTGGCACCAGAAAATAACGACTGTAGAAGCCGCTCTCGCGGTCTGTGAGAGGCACTGTCTCTACAGCGAGCTTTGCAAGAAGATTGTGTATTTCCTCTCGTAGAACTGAGGCATTCCGCTCCGGCAAAGTGGACATTAACACACCGTTGAAACGGGGCGGTCTGCGGAAGAACTGAAGCGTGTAGCCGTTCTTTATTGATTTCATAACCCACTCTGATACCCCTGGCAGTGCCTGCCACGCTTCTGTGAACTGTGGCAGCGGGCGAGGCGGACTGCACACCGTGAGGGATAACTCGCCGTTGGGGGGCAGGGAGTTTAGTACCACACGAGTGTGAGAGTGAGTGATGGGGGAGAGGGGAGTGAGAGGAGGAAAATTGCCCTGATATTGAGGTGAGTTTTGTATGTTTTTCGACTTTATTGTACTGCATAGTGGAACAGTCAAAACACAAACATAACAATTGCTCTTGCCACCCGCAACAGGCAGGTGGGCGTGGTGAGCACACACAGCGGAGCGAGTGGACTTCTTCAGTGGCTCGTCTTCGGCACTGGGTGCAGCTTTCCTCCTCTGAGAGACAGCATCAGGAACGCGGCTTTGGTTCCGGTACTGTTGGCCTGCCGTCTCTGTCAGGGCGGGTCTCTGGCACTTTGAGTCCTGACGGCGCTTCGGCCACGGCTGTCTTGATCTCACCGCAGGCTTATGTTCGCGCCGAACAGCAGCAAAAGAGCCGTGCGGTCTTCCCGCGCTGCGCTGAGGAGGAGCGGGAACGCGCAGGAGGATTCGCACCAGCGCGCTTTGGCAGGAAGTGGCTAATGGCCTTTGACTGCTTTTGCGCTTCAACGAAGCGCTTCGTGAACGTCTCTACCGCCGCTTCGAAGAGACCTGAGGGATTCACGGAAGCGTCCAGAAGGGCCGTTTTCTCTCAGTCCTTTAATTCGGTCAGAGTAAGCAACAGGTGATGAACTAGAACCACAAGATTCCCCATATTGCGGCTGATCGCCACTTGGTCAGCGCCGTCCACAGAAGACAGGAGGGAGGATCCCGGGTTGTGCACCCGACTGGTGAGCGGCGCGTTCCACGACTTTGTTATCTCATCGTGCACCTCAGGGAAAAAGGGGCCGGGTCTCCGGGGGGTGTTCTTTCGGCCGCGATCCGACTGGAGGTACCACTCGTCCAGACGGCTTCTGGCCGGCTCGGCAGGAGGCGCCCACTCCAAACTGAGCTCATCAACTGCCTTGGACAGGACACTTAAGAGCTCAACATCACTGTGATGGAGGTCCCCCACGTCGCTGCCGTGGGGCACAGTGTAATCCAGTGGGCTGTTAGACCACTCCTCTCTCGCAGATGCTGCCACCGAAATGGCATCATCCTCCTCTTCAGCGCCCCCCATGGCACCAAAGGACACCACATCTTGAGCGTTGGGGGAGGAGCGGATATCAGCGGTCATGAAGCTCACTGGAAGGGGACCTGAAGCAGGGGAGCGTGTGGGCACTGAGCTGGCGCGGGCTCATCACCTGACCCTGACAGATCCCCATCAGAAGCTCGCAGTGCTTTCCTCCTTGGCTCAAAAGACGCTGCAGAGGAAGAGCGCGGCAGAGTTAGTTGGACAAGTTCATAACCTTGGACGATGGCCACATGGAGCCTGAGAGTCCGGAGACTCATATCTCCACAGTGGGGGCAGTCCGACCCCCCAAGCGGCGCCTCTGCGTGGGCGTGACCCAGGCAGAAGACGCACGATTCGTGGCCATCAGAAGATTCGATTGACTCCGTGCAGGAGAGGCAATCGCGAGTCATCCTTGTCCAAGTCCGAAACTCACAGGAACACAGCAGGGGAAGAGAAGGTGTATCCGCTGCAGCGTGTAGATCACGGTGAGTAGTTCTTTCTTGATAGGCTTCTTGCTTCTCGTAGAAAGTTGGCTGAAGGAAAAGATTCTGAATGGATGACGTACAAGCGCTGCCTTACATAGACTGGGACTCCCGCTCATATTTCGTGTGTTTGAACGCCATTGGCCAGTTTCACTGGCGATTCAATAAGGCTTCAGTAGTATTTGAGGAAAGGGTATTTCCCATAGCAATGTAGAGTGACCGAATCAAAAGGGAACAGCCACAACAATGAGGTGTATTGGAAAATGCCAATAGGCTTGTCAATTTTACCACTCGACTTTTAACACAATATTAACACTGTACAAATAGTCTATGTGTTGACAGAAATGTATTTATTATAAATTGTACTGTTATTACATATTGGGGAATATTTTAGTTTCATAGAAGTTGTTTTTCTTCATGTTTATTTATTTATTTTTTTAACTACAAATTTTATAGTTTATTATTACTTATTTACTTTTAAACCACATAACCATGATAATGAGGGGAGGACCATGGTCTTACTTCTTGTGACCACCATCCTACTAGTCAGCTAAACTCTGGATTCTAAGCAAGAACTTCTTTCTTTTTAGATGTTTAGTTCTAATTAATTTTAATTGAAGTAAAATGTTAATTCAATAAGGGCCTGATTAAAGATAAATATCAGTGTCCTATAAATTAGGTGCTTATTATTTACAAATAATAAAGTTCTTAAAGGGAGATTCACCCAAAAATCAAAATTGTCATAATTTACTCAACATCATGTCATTCCAAACCTGTATGAATTTATTTCTTCTGTGGAACGTAATTTGAGAAATTCAAGAATTTTTGCCCATACAGTAGAAATCAAGGGTAACCAAAATGGTTTGGTAACATTCTACAAAATCGTCTTTTGTGTTCAACAGAAGAAAGTCATTTTGAACGACATGAGGGTGAGGAAATGATGACAGAATTTATTAGCAATAACTTGCTAGCAGTATATCTCAAAATCAATGCTTTACTGTGAAGTGCTTTTCTGTGTGACAAAAATGCATTATTAAGTTTGTTGCATTTGTTGTGAATTCAGTAATATCTATCGTTTCTGTCCTGTTTTATTTATTAATTTATTTACTCCAATTGAAAGCCCTAGGACCCATCAAAACATTCAAGAAGGAATTTGTGGGAACATTATTTTAACGTTATTGCAACTCATAATTAACTTCTCCATTGTTGTTCAGCCATAGTACAGTCGGTAGTCCTGCCCCTCCTCCACTCTGATGGTTGGCTGACTAGAAAGTGACAGTGATGAGTGCAGCATTTTATTCAAAGTTGAACATTCTTCAACTCTAGGCGCCGAGAAAAAAACGTCCGAAAGGCTTAGCGCAAAAAAGACGCTCAGCGCTCGGCACGCTCCTGGCGTTTTAAAAAACGCGGCGCTCCCATTGAGAACAACTGAAAAAATACGCCAGCCTCGGGAAAAAACGCTTTGGTGGACATGCGGCCTAAGGTATCGAAATTTGGTACCGAACGACAAGACGTTCTTCAATACTCGATGGTATCGAGGCAGTTCAGTCGGTGCCTAAAAAGTATCGAACTCGATACCCAGCCCTACTTGAGGCCGAGGGTGAGTAAAACATGGGCTAATTTTAATTTTTGGGTGAACTAACCCTTTAAGCTGTGTTAGTAACAATGAGAGTTGCTTGTTTTTGTTTTTAAGAATTTTATTTATTTATTTTTTTATTTTTTTGGCATTTTGGCATTTTACCTTAATTGCGATAGGAAAGTATGATGATAGGAAGCAAAGTGGGAGAGAAAAGGGAATGGGATCGGGAAAAGTCTGCGAGGTGCAAGGCAGGATTTGAATTCTAGACTCCCGAAGCACAACAGCAAAATATATGTCAGCGCGCTGCCCATGAGGCTATATCGGCACCAACTGAGTTGCTTGTTTTTTAATAATGTAGCCCTTCAGTAGCCAAAGCTATTTTTCTATTTTCTTTTTCCTGCAAATACTGTATTTCACTATATTAGCAATCTGGTCAGTGCTGTTTAGAATCAGATCAATGTTATTTCCCAGGTAATCAATTTGTGAGCAAATCAATGAATTGGTCCAAAGGGTTAACATTAGTCTGAAACAGTTTGTGATTCATTATGACTCATTTGGACAGTTTGTCTGTTCTACTTTAGAATACAAAGAACAAAAAGAGTTCTGGATAAAAGAGACTTTTTTTCAATCACTTCCAAATTAAAAGAGTATCAAAACTCTAATAATAATATTGTGATAACAATAATATTGTATTATTGTGAAATGTTTTAAATGTAATTTATTTTAAATGCAATTTATTCCAGTTTTCAGTGTCACATAATCCTTCAGAAATAATTGTAATATTCTGATTTGGTACTCAACACTGTAAAATAATAATAATAATAATAATAATAATAATAATAATAATAATAATAATAATAATAATAATAATAACAAACAGCAAACAAACAAATAAATAAATGAAATAACTTTACAATTTACTTATAACTTTACTATACTGTCTCATTCTGTCTACTTTGAAATGTCATGTTTAATTTAGTGTGTTACTTGTCATTTCTTTATAATTATTTGTGAAATTTACTAGTAATTTCCCGAGGGCGAAAAAAAAAAAAAATCTATGTAAATCCTACACCATTTTTTTTTTGCACAGAATTGATGCATGTTTTGAATATGAAGCCACTTCAGATTATAACATCACAGATCAAGTTTCCATAATAAACTAATAAGATGTTTGTTTTTGGCTTCAACTCACATGCACATACACAAATATTACGTGACAGTTCCACTGTACTCATGCATGTGTGCATGTTAGTGCCCTAATTGTGCCTAAACAACGCATGCTCACTGTCAGATACTACGTCCGTTTAGACCACATAACATTCTGCCCACAGGAGGCCGAGGTGGATGTGGCATCAACACACCATAGCTGAGCCGACTGACATTTAGTGCCCAAAACTCGTACCCATGGGGCAGTGGCTCCAGCTCAAACACATGCTGATGTATTATTTAGTTCAGGCGAAGTGCTTATTTGCATGCCGACGGATGTACGAGACTACTGATATGTGGCATGTCTAGTGCTCTGGGGAAAAGTCTGCTGATATGTGAAGAGTCCATAGGCCTTCCCTCTCCTCCTGCCTGTCACAGCTTGTCCCATTCCTGATCATCAGGACTAGTGTCACGGCACAGGCACAAAATAATAAGAAATGCTGGCTGGAGAAATCAAGCGCTGTGATTTATAAACCCAGAGCTGCTTTATTAAAAGTCTGAACATTTTGTTTTTCTTTCCCCTAGAAATGCAGGATGTCAACACCTTGTCAAAGTAATAATATGCAATGTTATGGTGTATTATTATATAAAACACACACACACACACACACACACAAAAAATAAAAAAAAAATAAATAAAAAAAAAAGTTTTGAAATGACATGAATGTACTGAAAAATGCATTTAATCTGTGATTTTCAAATATTTTCATAGCCACTACCATGCAATTTGAGGCGTTTTCGTAACCACACACTGTCTATTTACTTCAGTGACAGCTATATCGTTTTTGCACATACTGTATACCCATTAAAAGATTTTTCTATTCAAAAGTAGTAGTTGGAATTCACTGCACGCACACTGGAACTATACTTTTCACTGCCCTCGCTTGGCTTTGATAAGACACACACAAATTCACACACAAATGCACACAAACATCAGTCCTCCCGCTGCCTGTCACTGACCCATGTCACCCAGTCCTCTGCGAGGCTGTCGATATTCTCTCTAAGCTGAGCCACTGGGCTCTGGGACTGCTGTAGTTGGGCTGCCAGCACTGCACCTCACGCCCTTTCGTACCCAGCATCCTGCCAGCCAGTCCTGCCTGCTCTAGACCGATAGCACCAGTTCTCTTCTCCTCTCCCCATATCTGCTCTCGGCTTTTGCAGCAACACCTCCCTTCACGCTCTTCACCATCACTGCCACATTAAGCTATGCGACTGCAAACAGCAGTTGCTGTGGTCCAAACTTTTCTCAAGCATATATCCATCTACAGAAGCATTTAGTGCTGCAATTCACAAAGAAGGAAGTAGTGCTTTAAAAAGGCAAGACATACTTCCATACAGACATATAGATAGATAGACAGACAAACAGACAGACAGACAGAAGGATAGATAGATAGATAGATAGATAGATAGATAGATAGATAGATAGATAGATAGATAGATAGATAGATAGATAGATAGATAGATAGATAGATAGCAATATTTTATTTGGACTATTCATTGAATGATCAATGATGAAGGTGATGAGCCCTTACAGTGAGCTGTTAACTTCAGAATCACTCCTGCCGAATCATTAAATCAGTGAGCTTGACCTTGCAATCCAGATCATTGAACAAATGGTTTATTTGAGTCAGTTTTTTCATTGAACCTGCTGATCCAATTCACAAATCACACTGAATGATTCATTCACAACAGCACTATGATTGTATTAACTGTAACTGTGTGACAAAAAGACTTACATGCAGATTTTTGAAAATATCTAGTTTTTTCGTTTACAGTAAACTGA
Source organism: Spinibarbus caldwelli (assembly GCA_039654775.1). Taxonomy (NCBI): domain Eukaryota; kingdom Metazoa; phylum Chordata; class Actinopteri; order Cypriniformes; family Cyprinidae; genus Spinibarbus; species Spinibarbus caldwelli. Next base: position 11,489,943 of record CM077246.1, on the reverse strand, counting down.
ATGATTCATTCACAAATCAGACTGATTCATTCTGAAGCTCGGCTCACTGATCAGTGATGAATTCACTCAATGACCTAGTGGTCACTATGGCACCTGCATTAAGATATTAAGATTTTAAGATTTTAAGATTTTATATATATATATATATATATATATATATATATATATATATATATATATATATATATATATATATATATATATATATATATATATATATACATAGTGGTGTGAAAAATTGTTGGCCCCCTTTTTGATTTTTTATTTTTTTGCATGTTTGTCACACTTTAATATTTCAGATCATCAAACAAATTTAAATATTAATAAAAGATAACACAAGTAAACACAACATGCAGTTTTTAAATGAAGTTTTTTATTATGAAGGGAAAACAAAATCCAAACCCACATGGCTCTGTGTGAAAAGTGCTTGCCCCCTAAACCTAATAACTGGTTGGGTCACCCTTAGCAGCAACAACTGCAATCAAGCATTTGCGATAACTTGCAATGAGTCTGCCACTGTGGAGGAATTTTGGCCCACTCATCTTTGCAAACACTTTTTCACACAGGGCCATGTGGGTTTGGATTTTGTTTTCCCTTCATAAAAAAAAAAAAAAAGCCTTCATTTAAAAACTGCATGTTGTGTTTACTTGTGTTATATTTGATTAATAATATTTAAATTTGTTTGATGATCTGAAACATTAAAGTGTGACAAACATGCAAAAAAAATAAAAAAAATCAGGAAGGGGGCCAACAATTTTTCACACCACTGTACATGAGAAAAAAGAAAAGAAAAGAAAAGAAAAGAAAAGACATTTCTGTTAACCCTAAAACACAATGAAATAAACTCCTAATTTACTGCTTATTAATAATTAGTAAGGTAGTTGTTAAGATTGATGTATAAGGGATCTAGAACATGGTTGTGCAGAATATGTGCTTTATAAGTACTAATAAACAGCCAATATGCTAGTAATATGCATGCTAATAAGCAGCCAATAGTGAGAATTGGTCCTTAAAATAAAGTGTTACCAATTTTTTTTTTTCTTTTACTGTGTACAATGTCAACTTCTGCTTTACAGTGTGTAAACCAGAACCATTGCTACCCTAAATCAGAATCATAAATTCAGTCAGTAAGTTGACCTCGAAAACCAGATCAGTGAATGAATTGACCTTTTGAGCAATTTCTTGCCAATAAAACAGTTGATCTGTCTCACAAATCTGACTGATTAGTTCAGCTCAAGACTCGCTTTGACATACAACGACAGTTTTTCAGCATAAGATTCGGAATATCTAAACTTTGGTTCCCCAAATGAAAGAAATTCATGTGTGTTTGGAATGGAATTTTTCATGTGAACTATTCCTTTAAGGACAAACGATGTAGCCTGCGAGCAGATAGACATGAGCGGGTGGTAGCAGGGGTGCCATTATAACAAGCTGTCCCTCCTCCCACTATTTCTGGCATCCCTTTTCTCCTGCTCTGTTGGCAGTGGAGTAATTACCTAAGCCAACTCACTCAGAAGTGAGAGGGCGACCCAGGCAGCACACATAAATTGTAGAGGTGGCAGCAGATTGCCACTGCGCCTTTGAGTGGGCATTGGCAAACTAGAGAGTAGATACAAATGGCAAGCGGCCCCAGCGCCTTCCTACAGCGAAATCGATGAAAGGAGATCAATAGCGCAGGTTCATTTTCAGGTGTATGGAAATCCTGATGCGATAGGACAACATGTCACCATTTAGGGCAATAGTATACTAACACTATCGGTAATGTGTTTGATTTAATCAACCCTAAAAGTCAGTAATTGGCTCATTTGTTGTTTGCTCTTGTTCATTTGGCCGGTTAAACTCTCCATTCCTCCACTCTTGAAGGGCAGTTAGTCTTTCTTTTATTTGCTTCCTACTTGAGCTTTTTTCAGCCTCTGCACTCTTCTAGCCCAGCTCGATGCACCCATGTTCATTTTCATTTCCCCTTTCATTTTCTTCCCTCAACCTCCCTTTCTGTTTCATTCCTTGGCAAGCTCATTCTCTGCCATCCTCCATATATGTCCCTGTCTTGTTTATATCCTCTGTGTAAATGTCACATAAAAGGGCACCACCAATCCGGCACACTGGGAAACGTCTGTTTAAATGCACTCAGACTCTATCATACACCATCATCACGGTGTGCAGGTGGCCAATGAAAACATTCCCAGAGTTTAATGAAAGCTGCGGTCTGAAAGGTACCCCATGAGAAGTACTATTTAAGCTGTAATTGCAAGCTTATATGATTCCTGCATTACCCGTGTGTGCCTATGGTCATAAACTCTGACTATGAAATGCATGGCATTTTCCTTCAATTACAAATAATAAATCACTCCATCTCTCCCTTTCAGTCTGACATATATGTGAGACAGAAAATGTGACACTTTTCAAATATCAGCAGCAAAATGACTTTATACAGCACGGAAAGTGACCATACGCTGCCAATGCTGTTGTGAGTAGGAACCAGACTTTCTGAATAAGAAAATAAGAAATTTTTACAGAGAAAGATAAATAAAAGGGTGTTTTTCATCTTTTTATGGCTGTGCTTTTATGTACATTTGTATTATTTAATGCTTAAATGATATTGTCAATAAAAAGAAACATCAATAAAGCAACAGATAAACTGAACCTATAGAGTGAGAAAAAGAGAAGGAGAATGAAAGAGCAGTTTTATGAGAAATCACAGCTGAGAAGGTCAAAGCTTTTCATTCCATCTTGCTGGAAAGTGACTCTCCCACACACTCGTACTGACTGTGAAGCACAAAGCTCTGTAGAGAAGCAACAGAGACTTTTAATGTTTCAAGGTTCTCTTTGAGTCAATTAAGTTAAATACACCTTCAAAACAAAAATCATACTTTCTAACTGTAAATATAAGCGACACAACTGATTGATATAATTGATACAACTGCCAAAAAAGTGAAAATGCTTTTAACTTGTAACTAAAATGAAACTCTTATACATTTCAACACTTTCAGCTTATGTGGCTCAACAATAAAACACCAAACCCTTCAAATCACAGTTTGTAAAAAAAAGAATACTCATGCTCATTTTTTGAATAGATTTCTTGAAAACTACTTTTGCAGTTTTACACAGTTTTAAGTTAACTTGCAGTAATCCAGTAAGCATGTTAACATCTGGATCAGTTTGATGGACACATTGCAAAGCAGATCTACCTAACACAGAATAAACATCCTTATCATTAAAAAAGGCTGTTTTGCAAGTTGAGCCAATAATCAGTAACTATTAGCATCTTGCTAGCATCTGCCAAGTATAAAAAACACTGAAGTAAAAAAAAAAAAAGTTACAGTCCTTCTCCGTCTAGCCTACTAACAACCATGGTCTACTAAGTTCTACCACATCTAGTGCTCAACCAACTACCTTGTTTGGATGGTATTAAATATGTTACAGTCTCAACGGCAACAGCTGGGCTTCTCCTCAAAGATAAATATATATATATATATATATATATATATATATATATATATATATATATATATATATATATATATATATATATATATATATATATACATTTTTTTTTTTTTTTTTTTTTTTTTTTCAAAAGGAAAGTGGATGAATAGCTCAACAGCATGAGGACCATCTCTTGCTGTTTCTCAGTCCAGAAACTCAGACGCTGCTGGACAAAAACAGTAGAGAGCTCTTTACATAAAACATACAGGCTTAATCATGATGTAACGCAGTGGTGGTTGTAGTAGGAGGCAGAGACGACAGAGTAAACGTAAAGGGGTTTTTAATGAGGCTTCAACACACGTACACCATATAAACAACATCAATCCGAGACAAAGACCATACTGAAACTGAAGGCTTATAAAGGACAAGAAAAAAAAGACGAGATGATTAATAGAACACAGTTGATCAGACTGAATGATAATTAGACAAATGAACTAATGAGAACAGGAACAGAATCAAATAAGGAAAAACAGGAAACTTAACATGAACATACACGTGACAGATCGCCCCCCTCCCGGACGGCGTGGTAACAGTACAATCAGGGAGGGAGGGAGGGGGGTGGGGTGGGGGGGGGTCTGGTGCAGGCCGGAGACAAGGAGAGCCTCCAGGGCGGCTCAGAGAGTTCGGGGAGCCATGGCTGAGCAGACAGTTTGGTAGGCCATGGCGGAGCTTCCGTGGCCTTGGCCGGCTCGGCCACCATGGCCACAGGCATATGCCTTCCCCCCCACCCCCAAAAAATTTTAATGGGGAAAATTAGGAATATTGGGGGTCGCTCTGGTGGGCTCTCTAGCGGAGCGGGCACTTGAGAGCGCTCTGGCGGAGCGGGCACTGGAGGGCGCTTTCGTGGAGCGGGCATTGGAGGGCGCTTTCGTGGAGCGGGCACTGGAGGGCGCTTGCGAGGAGCGGGCTCTGGAGGGGGCTTGCGAGGAGCGGGCTCTGGAGGGTGCTTGCAAGGAGCAGAGCTGACCACCACAGGAGACTCAGGGGACGAAGGAAACTCAGGAGACGATGGAGAGCTGGACGGGACCAGCGGAGGCGAAGGAGACTCGGGAGACGAAGGAGAGCATCCTGGAGCAGACTCTGGGGAGAGGACAGGAGCCGAGAACTCCGGGGGTAGCGCAACATCCATGAGCTCTGGGGCTGAAGCCGGCGGGCATGACTTCGGAGCCGCGGACGGCGGCCTTGAGTGAATCGCGAACAGCGGCAGGCATGACTTCGGAGACGCAGACGGAGGCCTTGAGTGAGCCGCGAATGGCGGCAGGTTGAGTCAGCGACGGCTGACAGGCTTGACTGGAGAATGGTGGATGGACTGGACAGCAGGCTGGCTCTGGATCGGGGCTGAACACTCTCCAGACACCGGAGAATCCCTTCCCTTCAGTTCAGTCCTGTGGTCCACGGGGCGGTGGTAATTTGCCCCGATCCAGAACAGGGAGTTGAGCGTTGCATCATCTAGCGTCGTCGCCGCGGCGAGCCCGCAAAATTCCTGGGCAAACTCGAGGAACGGGAGATCACGGCGGGCCAGAGCGGAGAACAGTGCGGCGATTTCCATTTTTCAGTCGGGGTCTCAGATTCTGAACTAATGAAAACAGGAACAGAACCAAATAAGGAAAAACAGGAAACTTAACACGAACATACATGTGACAGATGAAACCTGCCAATATTACTTACAGGTAAATGTTTTTTTTTGTTTTTTTTTCCCTATAAAATCAATAGCTGTGTTTTAAATCTAATCTAGGATGATGTAGAGAACCCAGAGCCATTTATGCAAATGCACACAAACTTTTTGATAAACTGAGAGAGACACAGAAAAGTACTCTACCATTAAAGGCTCTTTTGTATTACAGCACATTTGGTTGTTTGTTTTTAATTCAGAGCATTGTGCCCTGCTTTAAGTGTCATTGCAATAGGTGGAATCATTTCCTCTGTTGCCTAGTAACATTTTTTTTCTTGCATCTCATATAGTTTCTCCTCGTGCTCTCGCTTTCCTGCCCTCTGAACGAACTGAAAAAGTACAAGCTTACTTGTATATCACACATATATGGACATTCTGCAATCAGACATATCCAGAGAGAAATGGGTATGTGTCTTATTTATAATAGAATATGCCAGTATTCCATTCATAATGATAATAATGACCACTCAAATAAGCAAAAATCAATCAATAATTAATTGAATTAATTAAAATGTAAACAAATGCTGATGAAAAAATATGGCAAAGAGTCTTTTCTATGTGCTTTTTTTTCACATGCAAAAAGAAATGTGTAGAACCACAAAGACACAGTCTTGCACGTCAGACTTGCTCCCAGTTCTCCATTTACGGGGAGGGCTTATCCCATTTTTGGTGGTGCTTTCAGTCCAAGCAACTGCACAGTTATCTGGAAATTGAGGCTACCTATTGAGAGCCAAATCCAATTAGATATGTGAGGCAAGATGTCTGACCTTCTTTCACGTTTCTACCAAGCTCCTTTCATCAACTTGGCAGATATCACCCTCACCACTTCCGTAGAGCAATTTCAAAGTACATTTAATAGAACAATAACTTCCCTTACATGTAATAACTCCCTTTTATTTTCTTTCCAGCAAATATGCTGATCCACTCTATTTCTATCTATAAAGTGCATGTAATAGCCTTGTCTTTGAATAAATAATGCAATAAAACATCCATTATACTTTTAACAACCTGGACGCAGCAAGCAAACATTCTCTTTCTTCTTGGGCTTGACCTCTATAATCCATTAGGAAATGTGCTTTTGCACAATTTCCATGAAACTGGAAATAATGCAGTTGATCGTGTGCTTGGTATACAGCATGTGCTTGATATAAATATTAAATACACAAATGTTCTACACATCTAATAAAATGATCAAACAAGCAACCTAGATTTATAATTAGGGCCCGAGCACCGATGGTGTGAGGACCCTATTGGAATTGCTCCGTTTCTTCTTCTTCTTCTTCTTCTTCTTCTTCTTCTTCTTCTTCTTCTACTTCTTCTTCTTCTTCTTCTTCTTCTTCTTCTTCTTCTTCTTCTTCTTCTCCAAAGTGAATCGCATTTTTGAGGGCCTAAACATGCTCCAAAACTCATGAAACTTTGCACACGCATCAGAACTTGCGAAAATTTACATCTGATATGGGTTTCAGAAGTGGGTGTGGCAAAATGGCTCAGTAGCGCCACATATAAAATTAAACGAAGTGCCCCTCGAGCTATGTTTCACGTACGTGTACGAAACTCGGTACACGTGTAACACACCATTACTTACAAAACAGTCTCCTGGTACGAAATCCCAAACCCAACAGAAAGTAATCATAAGGCCTTTGTGATGCTAAATTGCGAAGATCTTGAGTTTTCGTGAAAGGGCGTGTCCCTGGCGGCCTGACAAAGTTCAATGTTTCGCCATGAAACAGGAAGTTACTGTAACTCAGGCAAGCAATGTCCGATCTGCCCCAAACTTCACGTTTGATGGGAGTTCAGTCCTGAACACATACCCATGCTCATATTCAGTTATAGTCATACCGCCACCTGCTGGCAACAGGAAGTGACATGTTTAACACTATTATGGAGTCCTAGGAACATATTAAAAAGTGTCAGCAAGTGTTAAATAGGATGGCAACAAGCTAGAAACATACTAAAACATGTGCTAAGTGCTAAAGCATGCTATTAATGCAGTGAAACAGGAAGTTGCTGTAACTCATGCATACAATGTCCAATCTGCCTCAAACTTCACATGTTTGATTAGAGTCCTGGCCTGAAGACATCTACATGCTCATATTTGGTTACAGTTATAGCACCACTACTGGAAACAGGAAGTGAGATGTATAACACTGTGATGCACTATTAGCAACACAGTAAAATATGCCATTGTGTGCTAAACATGCTAGAAATATGCTCAAGCTCGCTAGCGACACTTACTAAGTGCTAAAGCATGCTATTAATACCATGAAACAGGAAGTTGTTGTAACTGATGCATACAATGCCCAATCTGCCCCAAACTTCACACGTTTTATAATAGTCATGGCCTGAACACATCTGAAGGCTACTGTTCAGTTAAAATTATAGCGCCACCTGCTGGCAACAGGAAATGACTTGTTTTACTCTAACTTTAACATGCAATGTCCGATCTGCCCCAAACTTCACATGTTTGGTAAGTGCCCTGGCCTGAATACATCTACATGCCAATATTCAGTTATAATCATAGTGCCACCTGTTGGCAGCATGAAATTTGGCATATATAAATGACTTTGACATATTCCTCCTATATTTACCACTTTAAAAGTATATTGCACGCTGTTCACTGTTTTCCTATGACCACGGGGTGGCGGTGAGCCCGAGTGCGAGGGCCCTTTCATCACTGCTTGCAACTTTAATTATGAAAGTATTTTTCACCTCTATCATGTGTTTGTGTCAGCAAGTAATTTTTTTAAAGAGAGAAAACAGACACATATTGCAACAGAACCCTGTGTGGGTGGATTATCGCCTGATTAATCTGTATATATGCTTCACACATAATAACAAAGTCCAGCCATAAACTTAAGAGAGAGTCTGCCGCTTCAGGACAAAACAAACTCCACTTCACCTCATGGACTTCTGCACCTAGAGCCTACAGTGTATGTTTCTGTACCTCATGTTTCATTGATTGCCCTCATCTGTTTCTGTGCCTCCAAATGCTTGAAAAACCACCTCAACGTTCCTCAGACACTTCCATTTCTAAATGTACCATGGGCTTTCCCATGACAGATGGAATCTTTGTTTTGTGCTGTGGAGCTCATAACCACCTCAAAAGGGCTTTTAATATGGGGGTGGGTTGTCTGTGTGGACCATCTCAAGAGCAGATGCATGGCCTAGGGCTGGCTGCTCTGGCATGCTCCCTTGTTGTCCCAGTGTGGACGGGACTAGTTTGGGATCAAGTCCAGCGCTGGCTGAAAGGCCTGTATTGATCATGGAGGCCTTAGAGAGAAGGTCATATCCCTGCCTTGGAGGCAAGTCTGCACTCTGTACAGCCCAAATCCTTCTTCTCAAGGGTTATTAAAGCCCTATGGAATGTCATCTGGCTTCACTCTCTCTCTCTCTCTTTACATTTTTACTTCAGCAATACACTATAGTTTTATTCTTCTGTCTCTTTGATTGTTTTCTATCTGTTGCATGGAAGTGGGTGCCAAAAATTCCTCCATTTGTTCAAATGGAGGTGCAATTCCGAGTTCAAGAGAACTTCCTCAGTATACACTGCTGTTCAAAAGTTTGGAGATTGTTTTTATGAAAGAAATTAATACTTTTATTCAGTGAAGATGCATTAAGTTGATCAAAACTGACAGTAAAGGCATTTATAATGTTAGATTTCTAGTTCAAATAAAGGCTTTTCTTTTTAACTTTCTATTTATCAAAGAATCCTAAAAATAATGTATAAGGGTTTCCTCAAAAACACTACGCAGCTTTCAACTGATAATATTTCTTCCTAAATCAGCATATTAGAATGATTTCTAAAGGATCTTGTGACATTGAAGACTGGAGTGAGGACTGCTGAAAATTCAGCTCATCCATCACAGGAATAAATTACATTTTAAATTATATTGAAATACAAAACAGTTCTTTTAAACTGTAATAATATTTCCCAATATCACTGTTTTTAATTGATCAAATAATGGCAAACTTGGTGAGCACAACGGGGCTCCTTCAAAAAAAAAAAAAAAAGCACCAACCGCAAACTTTTGAACAGCAGTGTGCAAATTCATGACAGACTTAAATCTTGTGGGGTTTTTATTTATTTAATACATAAAAATAAGATTTGCTGATGGTGAGTCTGAGAACTGAAATAAAAAGACTCCAGATCCATCTTTGTGTTCAAGACGCTGTCAGTCTTGTGTGTCTTTGCCACATCATTCAAATTTGAACATAGCTCTTTTTGAAAAAGTCAATAGCGATAACTATGTTCCCCCAGACATATTCACCAACCGCTGCATTCAGAAGCCAAGCAATGAATTAACACATGCTTCTCTCTCAAACATCTAGCAGTCTCATCAATGCTTTTTGATGTTGTGATGTCTGCCAATTCAGTTTTAAGAAATCAATGCTATCTATTTTACACAAAGATCCCAGAACAAACATTTAGCAGCCTCTTGTGGCCCCCCGCCAGTCCCCCTTTGCATCAGACCTATAGGGAAAGGAAACACTCCGACATGGCATCTTCTTTTGAAAAGATCTGTTTTCTAAAGTGGAGGGCGAGTGTGCTGCTTCTCATTCACCAAAGAAAACACACTGCATAATGTGGACAGATTGAATCTTGTCATGTATTATTGATATTTTGAGCTTCATTCTCCTCAGCTATTCACAGTAAAATCATATCATTCTCAGCAGTGCTTTTTAAATATACGAAAGTGCACAAAATAGTTTGAGTTGGCTCAAGCAAGGATCGGCATTGCTCTGAATTAATGACTCACTCTGTAGAAAAGTATTGATTAGTCTATGAAGTCAAAGTTCAACAAACTTTTAATTTTATGTTGAATTAACAGAAGTTAAATCAATCTAAGTTGATGTCAAATCAAGCCTTTGAAGCAGTTTCTTCTAACACACCATCAAAATTGTTTATTGTACAAAAGTAAACAAAAATGCTCTTAAAACATTGGCATTGATTAATAATATGAAGTGCAACCCACTGGTTGAAAACCACTGACCTTAAATGATCTGCTTTAATCTAAACTTTTTTCAAATTATGAGAAACACATAATTTCTTAATCATTATGTAACACATTTTGTGGAATATAACTAATTTAACCAAACTCTTTGCAGTTCTAATAATTCTTATACCTTTAGTCAATGCACACTACCATTCAAAAGTTTGTGACTAAGATTTTTTTAATGCTTTTGAAAGAAGTCACTTATATTCTCACAATATAATTATTTATTTGGCATTTATTTGGTAAAAAATACAGTGAAACAGCAATATTGTGAAATATTATTACAATTCAAACTATTTTAATTTATTTTAAAATGTAATTCATTCCTTTGAGAACAAAGCTGAATTCAAGCAGCCATTACTCCAGTCTTCAGTTTCACGTGATCAATCAGAAACCATTCTAATATTGTAATTATTAATGATGAACACAATTGTGCTGCTTAATTTTTGTGGAAACAATAATCTTTTTCAGGATTGTTCGATGAATAGAAAGTTAAAGAAACAGCATATATATATATATATATATATATATATATATATATATATATATATATATATATATATATATATATATATATATATATATATATATGCTGTTATATATATATATATATATATATATATATATATATATATATAAACCGCTGCGGAGTAACACATACCTGCGTGAATCGCCATAGATATAAACTTAGAGAAGTAGCTCCGGTTAGAATGTTCTTCCGCGGGATGCGTGCGGTTCTGTTTATTAACCGCTAAAGCGCCAAAAGTTACATAGTGCTGCTTTAAAACCGATAATATGTTACACATGCGTACCGAACCGAAAGACCCGTACCGAAACGGTTCGGTAAGAATACGTGTACTGTTACACCCCTATATATACATGTGCATCTTAATAAATTAGAAGTGAAACTCGTGTATTAAATAAATTCAATGCACACAGACTGAAGTAGTTTAAGTCTTTGGTTCTTTTAATTGTGATGGTTTTGGCTCACATTTAACAAATTTCACAATTTGAGTTGAATTACTGAAATAAATGAACTTTTCCAAGACATTCTAATTTATTGAGATGCACCTGTATATGCTGTTTTATTTATTTATTTATTTATTTTTTACAGTGTAAAAGTCTTTACCATCTCATTTCAATTTAATGCATCATTCTTGAATAAAGGTATTAATTTCTTCAAAAATGAATCTATAAAATACTTATGGATCCTAAACTTTTTTTATCCAACTTATTTAAAATTTCAGTTTTTATGCTGAGTTTCCATATCCAAAAAAACAAAAACAAAACAAAAAAAAACCATCAAACTATGCATGCTGTGGTCGTTGAAACCTCTATTGTCCTGTTTTCTACTGGAAAAAAAATACCATACTGTGTCTATCGCTGGTAATAAAATAATAGACATTGTCTGAGGCCTTACTCATTGACTCGCTCTCTTTTACACATACCGTCCCTGTGATTCATTTATTCAGCGCTTCTCTCATTTTATCTCTCGTTCCCTATGGCGAGAGTCTCAAATGTGAGTCACTGTGGCCTGCCAGCTTATTGTATCTGTCAGTGAGGACTCTGAAGTGACAATTAAGCCTTCTGAAATAGCTCCAGCTCACTCTGTGGTTATGAATCGGGTATACACTTAAGCTCACCTACTGCTGGGATCAAAGCCTCATATTGATTTGAATCTGTTGGACAATAATAGGCCATGTGTTTGAGGCTAATAGCTGTATGTATCGCTCTTTTTTGCTTTGTTAAGTGTTCAAAATAGGAACATTGCATTATAACAGCCAAAATACTTCCCACAGTCTAAAGCTTTTGGCAAGAGTTACATTAAGAGTTGCATGTTATATTTTAACATGTAACTCTTGCCTAAAGCCTTAAACTGTGGGAAGCATTTTGGCTGTGATAATACAATGTTCTTTATTTGATTATGATTATGATCCTTGAATGATTTAGACCATTTAAATAAAAAAAGTAAACATTTAAACTTACTGTTCATTGTAAGTTACACGCACACACCCAGACCCACTCACATATTCACGTAAAGAAACAGAATTTATATATATATATATATATATATATATAAAGAGTCGATTAAAAAAACACATTAAGATTCGGAAATCCTATAAACAATCACTACTTTAAATGCAGTTGTGTTTGGAATTCCATTTATTAGAGCCACAGACTTAAGCTTTAATGCTTATTTATTTATGCAGTATTACATGAGCAATAATCGAGACCAATAGCATGACTGCAAGTGTGATATATATTATTGTCAATATTGTGTGTCTTGTCTTGCGGTTCCCCTGTTATGCCCTTATTTGGTCCTTCCTGTTCCTGTCATCATCTAGTTTGATTGTTTGATTATTTTCCAGGTGTGTTTAGTTAATTACTATGTGTATTTAGTTCTTGCCCATCCAGTTCATTTGCGTCTGGTCTACTTGTTACCCAAGGTGTTCCTGTGTGCCTTGCCGATATAATTAAAGACTGTGTTTTGAGTTTACCCTCGCTTCCCTCGTGTGTGCACCGTGACAATTATACTGCTGATCAACAATTAAATATACAGTCAGTTTAAATTGGGTAACATTTTAGACACTATTGTGCGTTACTTTGTCTTTCTTTGCTCCTCCAACAAAAACATGAAGCCAAAGGCAGTTGCTTCTTTTCTTTCAAAACAAACCAGTGTCTTTGAACGAATTGATTGAATGATTGAAAGCTTAGGTCTTCAACCCTGCTCCTGGGGACCCACTGTCCTGCAGATTTTATTTCCAACCTGCTTCAGCACACCTGGCCTGTGATTTTTCAAGAGATCCTGAAGACCTTGATTAGCTGGTTCTTGTGTGTTTGATTAGTATTGTAGCTAAACCCTGCTGGACAGTGGGTCCCCAGGAGCAGGGTTAAAGACCTGTGACTTAATGACTCTTTGTTTTGTTCAAAACGCAACACATAAGACGAGGAACCAATAGGTGAGTTTGACTTGAAGCGGTGTTACGCAGACCGATCGGTCTATGACATCAAAGTTGCGCAAGAGCAATTCGAAAGCATATGGAGCCATCTGCATATATAAGTATGGGATGTTAATACATATGATTTAAATATTAAATATATGTATATATTTCATAGAGTTGTTTGGGGTGGGGATAAATAAACACTTTCACAATCATGTCACAATCGTTTTGCATTGTAGTCTATGGAGCAGCCTGAAGTGTACGTATGAAGTAGACTTGCTCCCTCTGTCAAAATCGTGGGGTCAAGGGTCTGCCCATATAAACTTCCCTCGTCCACTTCACAAAGTGCAACACACTTCAGAATGGCAATGGGAATTCCTCTGAGAGCTTTGGAAAGCTGGCAAGTGTGTATCAAAAAGCGAAGTGGAATGCAGCCCAAGCTGAACACACCAAATGACATCATAACACAGAACAAAAAGACAAAACGTGGAACATAACTGTGACAATACAAAATAAAATACATGCAAACCTAAACACGATAAAGAACCCAAAACCAAACATGACACATTTTTACACTGATACTGTAAAAGTGCTGCCATATTTACCAAATTTTCATATTTCAATACGAATCCAATCAGGAATTTTGTGTTAAGGTGAAAAATTTCCCAATGTAGATTTTTCAACCATTTCAAGTCATTCACATGAATTCTCTTCATTGACCAGTAGTGTGAGCTGTGCTTCATAATAGTAAGTGCACCTTGAGAATAAATGCATCTTTTTTTCTTCCAGACTGCTTTTGTATTGAACCATTTGAATGGTTGAGGTTTGAAAGAAGCAGACAGGTGTAACTCCTAAATGTATAATCTAGCAGAAAGAACACACTAACACAAAAAAAAAAAAAAAAAAAAAACACTAAGCGAGATCTTTTCAGATTTATACCATAAACTAGATTAAACCTCAAGGTTTTGGGAGCTTGACATATCTTGACAGTGGGTTGCTATTGGTGGAAATACATGGCAGCTGTTGTATCCCCTCCTGTGATTGGTTGAAAATTTAGGGCCTCAGGTAAAATCAAAGATTTAGGTCAGCCGTGGGCTGCTTGCCTGTTTGTGTGGCATTCATATACAGGATTTGATTGCCGTTGGCTAACTCTTACTTCAGCTGTTTGACTCTGACTTGCCTGGTATCCCACCTCCACCCCCTCGTCGAGGCAGGCCATTGTGTTGCCTTTTTCCTTTCTTTTTTCCCCTCCTTTCTCTCTCTTCCACTCTCTTGAGGCTTATAGCTCACATATCCCTGGGAATCCCAAATTTCTCATTTATTCATGTGCCAGCCCACTCTCTCCTTCTCTTTCCATTGCTTTTTTCATCTTTTTTCCTCTTAGCTCCCACACAAATTTCACTTTCTCTTTATCCTTCTCTTCTTGTAGCCTCATTGCAAAATTACAGTCTGTTATTGATGACTAAAGCACAGTTTTAAAGCCAATGTTCCCCCTGGGTCACCCTTCTTTAGTTAAATCTATCTATCATGCACACACACAGACAGTGCGACTTGCCAGAAGCAGAAGTTTTGAAGCAAACAAGTGACTGCGCTCGACTTACAAACCACAAACCTCAGTGGAAGAAACACCTATGAGTACGCAGAACAAAAAAGTAATGATTAAAGCAAAGCCAGGAACTCGAAGAAAACGAGAGACACCTCAAACCCTCACGCAGCCCGAGGCGCATGTACTTACAACGATCTCTAACAGCTCAAATCTCTGCCAACGCTTTCCAATTGCCTGTCCTCTTGAACTCATTTCACAAACAGCAAAGACAATCACTCATGTTTTTCCTTTCCCCCTCGTCTTCTCTTTGTTGGAGGGACCCTGCTGAAATGAGATTATTGTGGTTGGTGTTGGTGGATTTTGCCTACAGGGGGCCAGGGTTTGTGAGAGAAGAAGATACGAGGAGAAAGACGGAGATGCCGAGGGACGGCGAGCACAATCGCTTCCCTGCACCGTGTAGCACCGATTGGACACGGCCCTTTGTAAGTGGGCAGTAATGACGACTCGTAGAGAATCCGGTATTATTACACTTTTACAATCAAGCAGCCCGACTCGCCTCAAATGGCTTCGACACAACATCAAGATGTCTTCATTTGCCTCCAGTCCCTGAAACCAATCCAGAAACACTCCATAGCACCTTCATAAATAAGCAAAAGCACAAATAACAGAGATAACATGAATTATTCAATGTTCTACCAGCGATACAGAGAGGCAACCTAACAGACTTTGACAGAGGACTCAAGATACACAAGTGGGTGGGGGAAAAGTAATAAAGATTCAAATAACCTTGCTTAGGCTACAATCGGCTCAGCTAAGCCAAAAGATGTTGTGTTTTTTTTTTACCGACTACTGACACATACTGTATGAGACTTTAAATTAGTGCCGTGCAGCACCCTGAATTTGTAACAGGCTGTATGTGTGTAGTGCGGCAGGCCGCGCATCGATCCAATAAGGCCGCGCTAGTCTCCCTCAGCACTTTTAAATCACTTAGCGTTGCTCCATCCCATTATGTCACTTATATGTGCTATTCATAAAGAATATATCAAAGAAGTATGATGCAAACTCAGAGTTGGATTGGTAGCCTCCCGGAGGTGCTCGCGTTATGATCTACAGCCTGGTTACTAAAGGCAACCTCTTGGGTTTCAGGCTTAAAACGCCCGCACATGATGATGTAATGAGGGTGACGCAGAGATAGATGGTCAAGCTAAATGGGTCCTGTCTTAAAATCAAATGAGCTCATGTCTGAATGATGGGGTGGTCTCCTCCTCGGTGGTTATCGAGAGTGTGGCTCCTCTGGAAGTAAAAGCACAGACACAGGCTATCGTTCTACCTTCAGGATTTATTGAATGTGAGCAATTACTGTTGAGCTAAGAAAGCAAAAATTAATTGATTGCCTTTTGATAGTTTGGATAACCTTCCAGCTTAAAACATACAGACACACTCACATACACCATTGTCCTGTTTTTGCAGGCGATACTGGATACTGTAAAAGTTTGAACATACATTTTGTATGTTGGATAAACATTGAAACATACTATATATATATATATATATATATATATATATATATATATATATATATATATATATATATATATATATATATATGTTTACAAACATATGTTTACATTTTTGTTATGTAATCCACTGAAGGAGAGTGTAGTAGAGTTTGAACCCAAGTGCAGTTTTATTGACAAATGTGTGATACAAACAGTGACTTGACTTGAGCAAACAAATATTTAAATGTAAAAGATATATTTGAATACCGTGAAAAAAAAAAAAAAAATATATATATATATATATATATATGTGTGTGTGTGTGTGTGTGTGTGTGTGTGTGTGTGTGTGCGTGTGTGTGTATGTGTATGTGTATATATATATATATATATATATATATATATATATATATATATATATACATACATGTGCATCTCAATAAATTAGAATGTTGTGGAAAAGTTCATTTATTTCAGTAATTCAACTCCAATAGTGAAACTTGTGTATTAAATAAATTCAATGCACACAGACTGAAGTAGCTGAAGTCTTTGGTTCTTTTAATTGTGATGATTTTGGCTCACATTTAACAAAAACCCACCAATTCACTATCTCAACAAATTAGAATATGGTGACATGCCAATCAGCTAATCAACTCAAAACACCTGCAAAGGTTTCCTGGGCCTTCAAAATGGTCTCTCAGTTTGGTTCACTAGGCTACACAATCATGGGGAAGACTGCTGATCTGACAGTTGTCCAGAAGACAATCATTGACACACTTCACAAGGAGAGTAAGCCACAAACATTCTTTCCCAAAGAAGCTGGCTGTTCACAGAGTGCTGTATCCAAGCATGTTAACAGAAAGTTGAACGGAAGGAAAAAGTGTGGTAGAAAAAGATGCACAACCAACCGAGAGAACCGCAGCCTTATGAGGATTGTCAAGCAAAATGGATTCAAGAATTTGGGTGAACTTCACAAGGAATGGACTGAGGCTGGGGTCAAGGCATCAAGAGCCACCACACACAGACGTGTCAAGGAATTTGGCTACAGTTGTCATATTCCTCTTGTTAAGCCAGTCTTGAACCACAGACAACATCAGAGGCATCTTACCTGGGCTAAGGAGAAGAAGAACTGGACTATTGCCCAGTGGTCCAAAATCCTCTTTTCAAATGAGAGCAAGTTTTGTATTTCATTTGGAAACCAAGGTCCTAGAGTCTGGAGGAAGGGTGGAGAAGCTCATAGCCCAAGTTGATTGAAGTCCAGTGTTAAGTTTCCACAGTCTGTGATGATTTGGGGTGCAATGTCATCTGCTGGTGTTGGTCCATTGTGTTCACTGCACCCGTTTACCAAGAAATTTTGGAGCACTTCATGCTTCCTTCTGCTGACCAGCTTTTTAAAGATGCTGATTTCATTTTCCAGCAGGATTTGCCACCTGCTCACACTGCCAAAAGCACCAAAAGTTGGTTAAATTACCATGGTGTTGGTGTGCTTGACTGGCCAGCAAACTCACCAGACCTGAACCCCATAGAGAATCTATGGGGTATTGTCAAGAGGAAAATGAGAAACAAGAGACCAAAAAAATGCAGATGAGCTGAAGGCCACTGTCAAAGAAACCTGGGCTTCCATACCACCTCAGCAGTGCCACAAACTGATCACCTCCATGCCACACCGAATTGAGGCAGTAATTAAAGCAAAAGGAGTCCCTACCAAGTATTGAGTACATATACAGTAAATGAACATACTTTCCAGAAGGCCAAATCACTAAAAATGTTTTTTTTAGCAGTCTTATGAAGTATTCTAATTTGTTGAGATAGTGAATTGGTGGGTTTTTGTTAAATGTGAGCCAAAATCATCACAATTAAAAGAACCAAAGACTTAAACTACATCAGTCTGTGTGCATTGAATTTATTTAATACACGAGTTTCACAATTTGAGTTGAATTACTGAAATAAATGAACTTTTCCACGACATTCTAATTTATTGAGATGCACCTGTATATACATACAGTAATCTAGAGGTGCTTCCGGCTTCGCTACTGTTCGGCCGCTCTTGCTTACTGCTCTGTGCTTTGCTCCCTATTTATGTACTTTTCTCAGATTTCTCTAAGATTTTAACTTCAGCAGATCAGCACAGTGCTCAAACAACACATTTTTTGGAAAAAGAACACTCTTTGCCTCCCACTGTCAGCAGCTTACATTCAAACACACGAGAGAAAATGCCTCTTGTGGAATCTACTTGCTGCATGAACTGCCACAGACTTCTACAAAGGATTGTGGCTCTTGAAACAAAGTTACTTGCTGGACTTCCAAAACAGGCGGAACACACAGCAGACGGTCATCATGGACCCCCACAGCATACAGCCAGTGAGTCCTGTGAATCTAGTGAATCTCAGTTGTTTATACCAAGTGTAGAGGAGCAAGCTGAAACTGATTGACAGACTAAATCGATGGCACCAACAGGTAGCGAGACCCAAAGGCACTCGAGACATCAGATTGTCACGAGTATCTCGTATTGCTGCCGTAGCATCCTCTACCCTAGATACGGCTATGACAAGACTTGTAAACACTGGTATTCTACCACCCCCTATACATCTTGAGAACAGATTTGAAGCGTTAATGAATGTGGGTGAGGAATCCCCAAATGTGACTAAACATAGATCGTGTCAACCAGCAGCTAACATCGCTACTAACAGGCGCTCGAGGTCGAGCAGACAGCGGCATTCAGCTCAGAGCACAGCCGAGCCCAGGACTCTGATAGTGGGTGACTCTATTATCAGAAACATCAGTAGCAGGACTACAACTACATGCTACTTTCCTCAAGCAACCGTCTCTGATCTGAACAGGAAACTTCGGAACATTCTAATGAAGTACAAGACTGCAAATTGAATCATCATCCATGTGGGGAAGAATGATATTCGGAAAGAGCAGTCAGAACTCCTTAAGAAGGATTTCAGTAAACTCTTTGAAGAACTTCAAAGATTTGAAGTTCAGTCATTCATCAGTGGACCACTCCCAGCAAGGAGAACTAACATGTTTTCACGGCTGCTTGGGCTGAATACATGGCTACAAAGAACCTGCAGTATAAAAGGAGTCAACTTCATCGACAACTTCAATCTTTTCTGGGGCCATAGACAACTGTTTAAACTGGATGGCTTCCACCCAAACAAACTTGGTGCAAGAGTGCTAAAGGAAAATATCTATTTATCCCTATGTCATCCTTCAGTGGTGTGTGCCAATCCACTCGGCCTGAATGGCACACACACACCTGGACAGAATATGAGTGACCACAGACTGCATATCTGCTTCCGAGTCATCATGTGGTTGACACATCCCACAAGGACACTGATAACGCCACGCAGCCAAAAGAAGCTCTCCTCATGGAAACTTTCCTGGCTGAGCCCTGCCCACAGAGCTCATCACAGACAGATTGTGACGTACTACAACAGCTCCAAGACTCAACACCCAAGGACGACTTTATGGAAAACAGCCAGGGAAGCCAGGACAACATATCACAGCCACCGGAAACACCAGAGCCAGAGACCATCTCACCAGACACATTATCCCTCTCTCCAGCATCTCCACTTCTAAGCTTCTCACAGAAAATGGAGGAACTGGTGTATGCTGGGACAAAACTCTCCCACTCTTTCGCTGCAAGCCCCCAGATATCAACTAAAAAATGGCGGGCCCCTCAACCACCAAAGACTGCAGGCTCAGCCCTCCCTCCTCCTCCTGTGAAAGCTCTCCGACTGCTGCCACAACGCCAGGGCCCAAACCCTCCTCCATCGGCTGTAGGTGAACCAAAAACAACTGATAACAGCTCTCAGTGATATGTGTCGGGTCCCCGCTATATTAGCAGCAACATTCACAAATGTTTACAGAACAAGTGTGTGCTTGTAGCTTTCCCTATTTCTGTTTTATCACATGATAGAAAGTCTAAGGCCTCCTCAAGCCGTACGGCTGACCCATCTAATCTGCTGCCTGTAATGCATCAATCTAAGATTGCTGTAGAGACAAAATTGTAATTCCATCAAGTTAGCATTTTTAAACATTCGCTCACTAAAAAATAAATCATTTCTAATCAATGATTTAATAACCACAAACAACCTGGATTTTATGTTTCTAAATGAATCATGGCTAGAAGACAGCTGCAGTGCAACAGTCCTCAATAAAACAGCCCCTCCTAACTTTAATTGTATAAGTGTCTGCAGGACTGTTAGGAGAGGTGGAGGTGTAGCTGCTCTATTTAAAGATGTTTATCAATGCAAGCAAGTGTCATTTGGTCAGTATTTGTCTTTTGAATACCTAGGTATTGTGCTGAAAGGTGCTCCACGCATTCTGTTTATCATTATTTACAGGCCTCCAAAATACTCTCCAGCCTTTGTTGAAGAATTCACAGAACTGTTATCAATGATTTCCTCAGAGTTTGACTGTTTTGCTATTGCAGGGGATTTTAATATTCACAAAGATAATGCAGAAATCAAAACTACAAAAGAAATTATAACTGTTTTAAACACTTTTGACCTGATTCAGCATGTGCATGGACCCACACACAATCGTGGACACACTCTAGATTTACTCATCAGTAGAGGTCTAAACATTTCATCCATTGTTATTAAGGATGTAGCACTATCTGATCACTTCTGTATTTTCTTTGATATATTGATCTCTGTTACCACTGAATCTAGATCTGTCTCTGTCAGAAAGAGATGCATTAACGAGAACACTAGTGCACTATTTATGAAGGCTATATCTTTAACACCAAGCATTTCTGCAGACACTGTTAATCTTCCCCTGGATTCATTTAACTCAAAAGTTAAGAATGTTATTGATAATATTGCTCCGGTAAAGGTCAGCAAGAAAACTGGCAGACAAAAATCATCTTGGAGAAAATCAACAGCAGGTGTACCAGACTAACCTGCTCAAAGACTTAAGCACAGGCGGGACCATCGATGAGGAGGCATTTTCCAACTTTGCCGGGCCACAGATCTGTCTCTCCGTGCGACTAAGCAGACGGCCCATGCCATCAGCCGTTCTATGTCTATGTTCTTCCACGGAGAGACATCTGTGGCTGAACCGCACAGGCATCAAGGAGAGGGATCGATCTTTCCTTCTTGAAGCCCCTGTCTCACCTTCCGGCCTATTTGGTGATGCTGTCAACTCAGTCGCCACTAGGTTTCAGGAAGTAAAGCGCTACAAAGAAGCGTTCGTGAGGTTTCTCCCCCGCCGTGCTCAAGCGTCGGGACTGTCGGCCACCCAGTCCTGACCAGGTTCGGTTTCTCTGAGGCGAGAAGCCTAGAAGGAGAGTGTGGCGAGTCGTGCGCCCCCTCGAAGAGACTAGGGAGCGGCTCACCGCACTTCTCAATCCGCATCGAAGAGACCGGACCTGCGGAGCATCATCTCCGCTAAGAAAAAGTCCTAAGGCTGGTGCGCCCAGGACCGTGGGGGTGTGCCCCCCCCCCCAGGGAGAGGTGTGTAAAATTCCAACAGAGAGTAGAGGCTCCTTCCTGGCACCCTCAGGGGGCCGCTGTACAATCTCCGCCGCCACTGGTGTTTCGGGGACCAGCGGTCTCCAGCTAAATGTTAGGTGTTCGGTTGCCACCTGTCACGTTTCAGGACACCAGACATCTAACATCCCCCCATCAAAGCGAAATGTCAAAACTAGTGCCCCTTTCAGAGAAGCTGGCAGCGTGGAAGCTACTGCCAAATATCTCTCTGTGGGTAGAAAGGACTGTAGAGAAAGGCTACAGGATTCAGTTTGCATATCGGCCTCCACGTTTCAACGGCGTAGTCTCCACTTCCGTGAAACCGGAACGAGTGCATTTGTTGACACAGGAATTACAAGCTCTGTTGGACAAAGGGGCCATAGAACGTGTTCCCCTGCCAGACAGAGACTCAGGCTATTACAGCCAGTATTTTCTGGTTCCCAAGAAAGATGGGGGGTTGCGTCCGATTTTAGATCTTCACGGGTTGAACCGCTACCTCAGAACATACAAGTTCAAAATGTTGACAATCAAGATGATGATTGACTTTGGGTCCCACTCTAGGTCCGTATTGTTGTCGCAAGATGCTAACGACAGACGCTTCCCTAACGGGCTGGGGTACGGTCTTGGATGGCCGTCCAGCCCAAGGGATCTGGAGAGGCCATCTTCTCGATTGGCACATCAATTGCCTCGAAATGATGGCTCTATTTCGGGCCCTGAAATACTTCCTGCAGCAGTTAAGAGGCTACCATGTCCTAGTGCGGGTGGACAACACTGCGGTAGTCTCTTACATAAATCACCAGGGCGGACTGCGTTCACGCCGCCTGAACAGGCTAGCGCAGCAGGTTCTGCTTTGGGCACAGGACAAGTTCCTGTCCCTCAGGGGGATTTACATCCCCGGGCATATGAATGTGGGAGCAGACTTGCTGTCCAGACAAGCTGTGACACATGGGGAATGGAAACTCCACCCCGAAGTAATCAGTCAAGTCTGGGAAAGATTTTACAAAGCAGAGGTGGACCTCTTTGCTTCACAGGAGACAGCACAATGTCCGGTCTACTTCTCTCTGACTCCTCCAGCTCCCCTGGGTCTGGACGCTATGGCCCATATGTGGCCCAGACGGGGTCTTTACGCATTTCCCCCGATCGCTCTGCTCCCGGGAGTCCTGGCCAAGGTCCATCAACAGGGGTCTCGCCTCTTACTGATAGCGCCCCGTTGGCCGACCAGAGTATGGTTCTCAGATCTAATATCCCTCCTCAACGGCTCGCCGTGGGCGATTCCGGTCAGGAGAGATCTCCTATCTCAGGCGCAGGGGACGGTATTTCATCCCCGGCCCGAGCTCTGGAACCTTCATGTCTGGCCCCTGAGGGGGACTAACTGAGACATGCTGGGCTTCCAGCCGACATAGTAGAGACTATTCTAAGCGCTAGGGCTCCCTCCACTAGAAGAAGTTATGCCTTCAAATGGCACATTTTCGAAAATTGGTGTATGGCACACCATGTAGACCCAGTTCACTGCCAAGTTTTTTCAGTGCTGGAGTTCCTGCAAGAGAAATTGTCCTCAGGCACATGTCCTGTACTCTCAGAGTCTATGTGGCCGCCATTTTGGCTTGCCATGTTCTGACTGATGGGGTTTCTGTGGGAAAGCACCCTCTAGTTGCCCGCTTCATTCGGGGTGCTAGGCGGTTAAGGCCTCCCACTAGAGCGACAGTCCCTTCATGGGACTTAGCTATTGTGCTCGAGGGTCTGGTCACGACCCCTTTCAAACCACTGGAGTCAGCGCCTGTCAGGTTTCTGACTCTAAAGATGTTTTTTTTTTTTTTTTTTTATGGCCATTACTTCTCTTAAGAGAATTGGGGATTTGCAGTCTCTGTTAATCTCGCCATCCTGCCTAGACTTTGCCCCTGGGCTGGTCAAAGTTATTTTGCATCCTCACCCAAATTATCTTCCGAAAGTTCCATTCTCGACCATGAATCCGGTCGTTCTTGAAGCCTTCTTCCCTCCGCCGTTCACCACACCGGAGCAGGAAAGACTTCACTTACTGTGTCCAGTACGTGCTCCAGTACGTCGGAGCAACTTTTCATATGCTATGGGGGCCGTAACCAGGGGGCGTTTGCCAAGAAGCATACTATATCACATTGGGTGAGGGATGCTATTGCCCTAGCTCATGAGACGTGTGGTCAAGCTTCGCCTCTAGGAGTTAGAGCCCATTCAACCAGGGGGGTTGCATCTTCTATGGCTTTGGCAAGTGTTGTCCCCTTGCAGCAAGTGTGTGATGCGGCAGGCTGGTCCTCTCCGCACACATTTTTCAGATTCTATAGTTTTGATGTCCATGCTACTCCGGGCTCACATGTCCTTGAGTCAACATCCCATAGGCATGTCTGAGACCTTTTTCAATGTTTGTGCACACACTCCACAGTCTTGGGGGGTCCAGACACTTTCAGTGTGGCGGCGTTGGTATTCTCGTTCCCATTAGCCTTTGATACGCAACATCGAGAGTAGCTTTTGATAGGGAACGTCCCGGGTTACTTGACTTTAACCCTGTTCCCTGAAAAAGCAGGAACGAGATGCTGCGCCTCAATGCCGCACTGTAGGTGTGCCTGAACGTCCTTTCAGACAAAGGTGTAACCTGAGGATGTTTCCATGTCACGTCTATTTATCACCTCCAGGTGCGTGTAATCAGTTACGTCATCTACCGAGGTTATTTAAGCAAATTCTTGGCATGTTTGACACACATGCTTCACAACCGGTCGAACAAAGAATGTTCTCATTAGTGTTTGATAGGCAGCATCTTGTTCCCACTTTTTCAGGGAACAGGGTTACAGTCAAGTAACCCGAAACGTTCTTTGAAACCACAATAATGGGGAAGACTGCTGATTTGGCAATGGTCAAGAAGACGATCATTGACACCCTCCACAAAGAGGGTAAGTCATGGAAGGTCATTACTGAAAGGGGTGGCTGTTCACAGAAAGCAACAGGGATGACTGGAAGCTTGAGAATACTGTCAAGCAAAGCCAATTCAAACACTTGGGAGAGCTTCACAAGGAGTGGACTGAAGCTGGAGTCAGTGCATCAAGAGTCACTGTGCTCAGACGTCTTCAGAAAAAGGGCTACCAAGCCACTTATGAAACAGAACCAACATAAAAAGCATCTTACCTGGGCTAAGGATGAAAAGAACTCGACTGTTGCTCAGTGGTCCAAAGTCCTCTTTTCAGATAAAAGTAAATTTTGCATTTCATTTGGAAATCAAGGCCTGGAGTCTGGAGGAAGACTGGAGAGGCACAGAATACAAGCTGCTTGAAGTCCAGTGTGAAATTTCCAAAGTCAGTGATAGTCAGTCAGATTTTGGAGCACTTTATGCTTCCATCTGCTGACAAGGTTTATGGAGATGCTGATTTCCTTTTCCAGCAGGACTTTAGCACCTGCCCACAGTGCCAAAACCACTTCCAAGTGGTTTGCTGACCATGATATTACTGTGCTTGATTGGTCAGCCAACATGCCTGACCTGAACCCCATATGGAATCTATGGGATATTTTCAAGAGAAAGATGAGAAAGAGTCGATCCAACAATACAGATGAGCTGAAGGCTCAATAGTGCCTCAGCAGTGTCACAGGCTGATCGCTTCCATGCCACACCTCACTGGTGATGGAATTTGTGCTAAAGGAGCCCCGACCAAGTACTGAGTGCATAAATGAACATACTTTAAAGAAATTGTACTTTTCTGTTTTGCAAATCCCTTTATTGATTGATCTTAGGAAATACTGAAATATTTTGAGATACTGGATTTTTGACTTCCATGAGCTGTAAGCTCTAATCATCAAAATTAAAACAATAAATAAGTTACCAAAAAAAAAAGTACTTTTTCACGATATTCTAATTTTTAGAGATGCACCTGTATATTGAACAAAATCTTAAGAACAGGGGAAACATTACAAGTATTTGCATAACTCTCAGGATTTTTTAAGGAATGTAAAATGACTGCCTTACTGCACCCTTGCTTGTGCAGCTCAACAGTCCTGCCACTTTCAAAGACAGAAAGACTTTTTGCCTTTGCCATCGGGAGATCATGATAGTGTGACTACCTGAAGGACAATTACATGATAGCCATATTTCTGCACAGATTTGAACTTTTAAGGCTATGGTCTTAAACTTTTGATCAGCTGATGAACAGCCTGTTTCAGTTTAAATGCCGTTTTTAATAAATTGCCTATTCTCTATTTTTTGTCTCTTGCTCCTGTTTCTTCTTTTGGCATTTTGAAGCAGTACTTACGACCTGGTTACGATCCACCAGCGTGAAATGCGGATAATTGTAATGTTTACACTGGTCTTAAGATTTTTTTCAGGAGTGTGTTTTTCAGGAGTGTGTGTATATATATATATATATATATATATATATATATGTATTAATCGCATGATTGTCATGAGTTAACTCGAGATTAATCGCAATTTAATCGCACATTTTTATCTGTTCTAAATGTACCTTAAATTAATACTTTTCATGTTTTAAACACTCCAATCAACATGGGCAATGACATTTATTTTGTTAACGCGTTAGTTAACGTGTTATTAACCCGTTAACTTTGACAGCACTAATATATTATATATATATATATATATATATATATATATATATATATATATATATATATATATATATATATATATATACTGTATATATATATACTAACATCTAATGTCTTGAATTCTATATTTAATGAAGTATGTGTAAACCTTTAAAGTTGTTAAAATATACAATATGTGTTTATGTCTATGAAAACAAAAATGTGCATGTGCTAGAACCACATCATATATACAAATACGTCTGATTAATGAGATCATGTTGTTCATCCCCAATCTTCTTCTCTCTCACCATGATTTCTTGTCTCTCTATTGTCCTTTCATGGCAAGAATCTGTAAATTGTTTCAACTTTTTTGATAATTGCATAGTTTAAAGTCAGACTGTCATGCCTGTGTTCCTTCTGTGTGCTAACTAGCTGCACGGATGCTGTTTTCTCGGAGTGCTGGCCTTCCCAGCTTAGACTTGGGCATGACTAATTATGGTGGCATTGTTTGACCATTTGCCTTTTTTATTACACTGCTGTTGATTTTTCTGTCACGTTTAGCTACTTGTTGTCTTGTGTAAAGGGTTAATAGGTAAATAAGGGAAACAAGGTCAATTTTGCTCAAAGGGAATCATTTATGATTTTATAGGGAATTTGAACAGACTCACTGTTTTACGGCTGATCACTGAGGCGGTAGCGATTGACTGAATGAGCCGTACAACAATCAACTCTGCACTGGATATTACAATCCAAAATATAGTGAAAACACTATCAAATAGCATAGTAACAAGACCGGCAGATTAAGACATTAACTTGTAAGCACAAAACACAAGATACTTCTTTTTTCGATATAAGTAAGACTTTATTTATATAAACCTAAGACATAAACTAATCTAACACATGAACACATACATTCACACAAGTTGCAGAAAGAGAGAAAGTAAGGAAAGGATGAGTTAAGAGAATGAAAATGTGATATCCCAAGTTTACAGCAATATGTGCAATTTCATAGACCTGAACAACCATCAATCACTTATTTAACCCTCGCATTGAGTTTCTCAATGAGGCTAAAATGTATATTAAAAACACCAGCTCAGCTAGAATCTGGAGGTTACTTGCTTGCGTTGCCTTAAGGGATTCCCTTGTGTCATTGTCGTCTTTGCAGAAAGGGGTTTTCCCGAGGTTGCTGATTTGGCTGAGTTCAGTGGTCTTTCGTAGTGAAGTCTTGGGCATTGGCTCTTGATGCGGAGTTGGTCTGGTTGAAGTTTGGGCTGGTGCAGTCGGAGCTGGACTTTGCGGCAAACTTAACTTAACGAAACTCTCACGGAAAGACAAGAAATTAAAGTAAAAGAATAAAAGGATGTAACGAGACTAGGTGGGTTTTCTTCTCATTGTGTTGGCAGCTGGCACGTAGGCCAGAGCACGCTCAAAGAGAAGAAAGAGAAGAAAAGAGATCTTAGAAGAGCGAAGAAGCATAATTTGATGGTGTCCTAAGTATTTAAACTTGGCTTTCAGACCGTCCTATCTGGACGTCTTGACCAGTTACAAATGATCTTAGCCTAGGGGTGTTGCTCTGTTTCTTCCCCATCATAAATCCTGTATCCTTCACATGGTCCGAATTTTCCCGGTCTTGTAAAGTATAATTTTGAACATCATTTCTATAACAAGACTATGATACATTTGACAGAATTGACTGGAAGAAACATTAAAAGCATGATTTTTCAAACTCATACATATGAATCCTTCCGCTATTCAATAATGATTAAAAAGACATACATAATATGTGATTAAAACATGATAGTCTAATTTGTGGGTTACAAACATAATATGGGGTTCTGCATAGAAATGATTCATAAGATGATTTTGGTGCATCTATATGTGAAAAGGCAGTTTCTGTACCATTCTGTGAACATAAGGACATGTCCTGTGAGGACTAGAGAGGTTAAAAGGTCTCCTTAGGAATTTCAGTCTCAGTCTTTGTCTTGTGGGGATAAAGTCAATCTAAGGAAGCTCGTGATTTCGATCGTGGAACACATGTGATGGCCATCTCTTTGACCATCAGTCTTGATTACTTGCCCCAAATTTGACCATCTCCTTCCTGTGTTGGACTTATCAATAAGTATTCTTTTGTCTTAATGTTGCAAGCTGTTCTGTGAAAGAGGCTTGTGGGTTAGGTTTTCTTCAGAGGGCTGGAGCTAGCAATCTGATTTATGACGTTCTGTTGCAGCCTTGGGGCCTCTCTGGAATTTCGGCTCCTCATGTTTCGATGTTCTGATCGAATCTTAAATTTGTCTGACTCGTTCTGATCCTACACTTGCGATGTCAGGGTGAGTTAGTTCCTCTCCTCAAAGTAATCTGTTGATTGTTACCCTTGTCATTTTTCAGGCAGCAATTGCTGAGGTCTGCGTGTGGCATTCATGTGTGTTTTCATCCCATATCTTTCATGTGTAGCTCTCCATTAAAATGTCTTAAAGGAAAATGATAGATGAATGGCATAATATTACAATAAAATAAAGAGAAAATGCATACAACTGTCTTTAACTTAACTTTTTAAAGGTCAATCAGACATTTTTTAAATAATGAATAAGTAATCTCCTGAAAGTTGTGCAAAGTGTTGTCTTCATTGTTTTAAAGTTCAATAAAGTTTTTATTTATTTATTTATTTATTTTTTTTTTTTACATTTCAAAACTAGCCTTAATGAAAGCCGATTGAAGTGACAGTTAGTACAGTATTTATGATTGCAGTGATCCCACTGGTGTCAATTACTGGCCAAAGGCAAAAGTTAAGAAAATCTCAAAACAAAAGAGGCCAATTACAGTTTATCACAAATATTTCAGCCAATTTGCATTAGAAGGGAGATTGGTGGAATATGACCCCAGAGAGAGAGAAAGAGAGAAAAAGAGAAGACAATCATAGCAAGCATGCAAAATCACAAGAAAGTAAACATTAAGAAGAAAGTGAACAATGTTGGATGCCTGGCTTAATTAGTTGCACATGGAGCATACAAATGCATGTTTATATAAGACATTATAAGGAGAATGTCTCTGGATGAGTTGATTAGTTCACCCTCATACAAGTCTTATTTTCTATTGTTACAATGATAAAGTGTTCAAATTAGATAATTGTTTGTATTTTTCAGAATTATAATCTTATACCAAGTACTGCAAAGCCACACAAAGAAAAAATGTTCAAAACAGTACCAGTAAACAGTATTCGTTTTATTTTTACTTTTCTATAGGTACTGTTATTTTTCATTGACTTGGGAAATTGTAGCAAAATGATGGTGATCTAACAACAGTTATTAGATGAATGTGACTGGGCATGTTTATGCATAAACCCAAGTAATAATTGAAAGAAATATGGATCATACATTCATTATCTCTGTCACTTGCTTGCTGGAAAAGAGAAGATAAGTATCTTCATCTGAACAGAGCTGGTCATACTTACATGATCTGTCAAACAACTGAAAAGAGAGAAAAAAGGCATGACTGAATGACCATTAAGAAAATCAGTTGCAATCTGAAAGTTGAAATATATAGACATTTTAGGAAGCATATCACATACCTGTTGAAAGTGTGGTGACAGTCTGCATAGTTGGATGGTTGAGCTCCAGAAAATTAATAAGGCAGCTTTTTTGAACCTTTAGCAACCACACTTTTTAGAGTGCATATGGTCTTCTGTGATTTCTAAAAAAATAATAATAATAAAATATTCAGAAAAAGCAACTTTATAGTTACATAGGTTAGGCTTATCTCATTTAGTGTGAAATTTATTATTTGATTTTTCAAATAGGCATTGGACAAGCTTACAGCAAGTTTACCTGCAATACAAATATTATCAAACCCTTCGTATTGGCACCATAAAAAGAGAATTTGCCTTCATTTCATAAATAGAGCTGTCATAAGGACAATAACTGTCTAAATTTGATCTGCTAAATTTAAAACTATTGACTCAAATGCCCCACCGTAACGAGTTCATGCTGTGTTTTTCCATTCATCGTGTCACTTCTCTTAGAACGTTGCCAGAGGCAAGGATGACATGGTCCACCCTTCCTCACAGATGGGTAATTGTAAGTGGAGGAACTATGGAATGATGGGTAGAAATCAATAACACTAAAAGACTTGTTCATGCGAGGGATGCGAGATGATACCATGATACCAAAAAGAAAAGGGGAAAAAAGTATTTTCAAGAGCGCTCTTGAGACATTCTTTTGCTTCAGCTCCTTCAGTGACGAGAAAGCAGGATGTCACTGACCCAGACTCGCCCAGCCTCCTCCAGAGGAACACATTGTGTTTTATGCATTCGGCTCAGCGTTACAATATTTCCACCGTAATATGAGACCATTAAACCAAAATGCTGCTTTTTGAGCGTGCCCTCGCACAACATTACCATTTAAATGCAGTATCTTTTATAATTCTTGGCTCAAAGGGAAATGTTACAGTCTTGTTTGACATCTAGCACACAGGCCGTTCACTCACCCATTGTACCTTTCTGCCTGCATATAGTCATGTGTCTGCTGCCCTCAGTAACATCCTCTTTCTTCACAGGCACATTAGAATGGATGTGTTTTCACTAATGGCCCGCTCTATACCTCGCCCCCACAATGTGGAGAAATGCATAAAAGCTACACCAATTCAACTTACATATTGATGCCAACTGTGGGCCACATGCTTTTCCCTTTCATCCACCCCCTTCCATAAACTCTCTCTACAATGATAAGTGTCATCCAGTTAGAATGGCAATTAGGAAAGGAAAAGGTACATGTGCATTTGTTCTGAGAGGAATTTGATTAAACAGTGTTGGGTGCCTGGGATTAATGTACTGTTCTTATGGTATTATTATATTACGTTGTTCTACAGTACAACGTGTGTGTATGTGGGAAAAAAATAGAAACATAACAAAGGAACAAAGCTGCCCAGGGGAGTTTGCGCTGATGTTTTAAATTTTTACACAAGCTGCAATAAAGGTGAAATCGAATAAAAGGTGTACATGATGAAGTGATGTAAACTGCATGCACTTTTGTAAGTTGCTGTACTTTTTAGAACTCTTCACCAACACTGAAGCACTGCATTTTAAAAGGCTGCACTATTTGCTACTTGATTTGCAAATTTAACTGGATGATACTTTTAGTTTAATTGTGAAGCTGCTAGAGTGGCAGCAGTGTGGTGAATTATAATGGTTTTGAAAATGTCGATGGAACATTCAAAAACTTTTTATCTTGCAAGTCAACATGCAGAAAGGCATTTTGTACTCAAGTGACTAGAAAACTAGAAAAAAAAAAACTGAAAATGTATTTGTTTATACTTGATAGTTACACCACCTGACATTTATTTAAATAAATACAAACACACACACACACACATATCTATTTATATATAGATATGTGTGTGTGTGTGTGTGTGTGTGTGTGTGTGTGTGTGTTTGTTGAAAATCTTTATCTTATATATCTTATATACATTTATATATCTTATGTGTTGAAAATCTTTCTAAAAATATATGCACACCTCTTGACTCTACAAATTACTTTTCTGTGGAGCATGACATTCAAGGATTTTTCTGCAATTGCAACTTCAGGAGCTCCATGCAAAACCTATGAACTAGATTTTTAAAAGATTGGCTCTGCTCATTATTGACCATACACATCCAAAATACTTTAGTCAAACATTTACAGAATATGGTGATTTGCATGTGTTTCTACATGATTGTGAAACCTTAAATCAACTTGTGAAAGCCACACAGTATCAGAGTTATCCTTTGCATTACTCTTGGCGAAATAAGGACTGTCATGTACTCAGGGCAATGTCATAAGTACTGAACCAAGGCATAGATGGCATGCCCATTATGTGTCTTTAGTGTCTTTTTGCACCAGGGGTGAAAATTAATGAAAGCCTCACTTTGCGAATCAGGGCAGAAACAAATTTACACTTAGCAATGTTCAATTTATTGCACGACAAAAGAGGTTGCTGTGGTAAACCATTATCATAGATTATTATGCAGAATGTATCTTCCAGGGGTTTATGATCCATGCAAATGGAGGCATCAACATATCGTTGCATATTTCTGTGCCTAATGGATGCCTACACATCTATGCGATAATAATGATTATAATGCAAAAATTTCCCCCTCCCTCTCAGCTAAGCCAACCTTTGGCACCTTGAATATTAACCCAGTGTGAGCCAGATCGGGCAGGCCTAGAAGCAGAGCGAGATCACTGTGTGTGAGCATGTTTAAAGAGAGAGAGGTCAGGGATGGCTGTAAAAGCGGGGGATAGGGGTGCAAATGGTGGTCCAGTATTTGCCTGTGGTGATATTTTACGAGTGAGAGGAGAATCACTCACACAACAAATGCTAGTGAACTGCCAGTGAACTATCCACATCTGATAAATCATAGAAGAGCTATGCGTAGAGCAAGGTTATTTACAGAAAGAGAGAAAAAGATGCTAAAGTTATAGTATAAATTATTTAATGTCCTGTATTTAACCATCTCAGCTCATCAAGTACGTCACTTGGGAGGACTTTGTAATTAGTTTTGTTTCTTCTTACTGAACAAACTTGCATTCTTCAGAAAGGTTAGTTGCACTGTCATGAAATACATCAGTAAATATGTTTTATAAATATATTTCAGTGGTCTTTTACATATCATCTATTTTTATATATGTATAGATTTTTTACAAGATGTAAATATTGTTTTCATACTGATTCAAGCTATCAGTAGTGCCTTACAGATGAGGGCAGAATGATTGCAATCAGTTTAATTAAAACTCTAATTCAACTTCAAATAAAAGTCAAACGGACATACAATGAATTGCTATTTTTGAAGTGAGTAAGCTGCCTACCAGTGTGTATTCCCATATTGGAACAGTTGTGTTGCAGGTATTGACAGCCATGTTGACGTTCAAACTTTTAATTGCAAGTGTGAATATTGCCAATATTGTCAGTTACTTTGTCTATTTTTTTACTTTGCCAATGGAAATATTTCCAAATAGAGCCACAACAGAATCTACCATTGGCTGCCTCTTAGCAGCATACCATAGATACCAGTTGAGCCGCCTCTGCACTGCATTTCCCAGCATCCTTCTTGCCACTCACCTGCACTCCCTTGTCAATCACTCACACCTGAAACCTATCAGTGGATCTTCCTCACCTGTCGCTACCAATCAAGCTCCCCATAAGATCACGTTCCCTCCATGCTCTCATTGTCTGGTCTTGCAGTTGTTTTGTGTTACTTACCCAATCCAAGTATATGTTTACTTACCCACAAGTTTGCCAGTGATCTACTTTGTGTTTTCTGGAACTTCAACGAACCTCTGCTCCTGCCATCCCACCTGGATGAAAGGAGGGACACATGAATCCACCAAGCTAAGACACCAACCTCTATCCGCTACAAAGATACTCCCTTCTTGCTGGGGTCTTGCCTTCTCCTGCTACAGTCTTCAATAAACCTGCTGTTATACTGATTTACCCTTGTGTTTCCATTGTGTTTGATTATAGTGGCGTTTCATTCCTGAATGAATGATTGTTTTTGAACAGATCATTAGAGTGAATGATTCAATAATAGTCACATTTCATTCCTGAATTATTTTTTTTTTCTTTAATGTTTTTTTTCTTTTTATGCTTAAGTGATTGAATCAGTTATTCAGCCCATTGTTTCATTTCTGAATATCAATATTTGTGAACAACTTGTTTGAGTGAATGATTCGGTCATTAAGTAACTTGTTTTGTTCAGTGAATCAGTTGCGAGATCAACTGACTCATTCATAAACAGTCACTTGTCCCAACCTACTAATGTAATGATCAAATACAGAATGAAAAATCCAGAGAAAAAAAAAAAAAAAACATGATTGCACA
Organism: Spinibarbus caldwelli; assembly: GCA_039654775.1. Taxonomy (NCBI): domain Eukaryota; kingdom Metazoa; phylum Chordata; class Actinopteri; order Cypriniformes; family Cyprinidae; genus Spinibarbus; species Spinibarbus caldwelli. Next base: position 11,455,922 of record CM077246.1, on the reverse strand, counting down.
GACAATTGTTTTAATATATAATAATTTAAAGGGGTCTTATTATGCTTTTTCACTTTTTGAATTTTAGTTAGTGTGTATGTTTGGGCATAAAAAGATCTACAAAGTTACAAATCTCAAAGTCCACTCCAAAGGGAGATATTTCGTTTTTAAAAAATCCCTTTTCAAGAACTACAACGAACGGCTCGTTTGGACTACAAAGTTGTTTTCCTGTATTTGTGACATTACAAATTGGTCTATTAGAATATCATTAAAATAAATCCCGCCTCCGGAAATTCGAATGCACCTTTCAAAATCGAAACCCGGTGCGGGTGTTTTTATATCACTGTATTTCTGAAGGAAACCGACTGTCTTCAGAACATTTTGGATATCATTTTCATTTCATCTTGCATGTAATGTCTGATAAAGCAGCGTTTGTGAGCGGAGCTCTGCTTTGTGTACAGCGTTACCGGAGAAACCTCGCTCTCTCCCGCTCCAACAGCGCCTCCCGCTGGCAGAGAATTAATTTGCATATGTATGCCGCCACAAACAGTTTAACTCTGTGGGACTATGGTATAAATAAATCCAGCTGATAGGACCCCTTTAATATATTTAGTATGGACAATTGAAGTCACATTTAAAATGTCTGTATTCCATTGCATACAAGGCAATCGTACTCTTTTAACTATGAGTTCAAGTTCTTTTTTGAGCCACAGTATAAACTGACATGAGGAGGCTGATTTTTTTTTTTTTTTTTTTATTATTATTATTATTGTTATTATGAATGTATTGATAATGCTATAAAATAACATCTGATTAATGTTTGTCTCAAAGCCTTCTGATAACAGACTCAGCTACCTGGTGTAAAAGTGTATCAGCAGAGCAGAGGGTGGGGGCAAAGGAAGTTATTTCTCCTCCTCTATGAGCACAGAAACATATCAGTCATTTAAATGAATGATCTCCCTCATGGTGCACAGACAGGCAGGACCCAGCGGGAGACCCTAATGTGCCTGATTGAAAATGAACAGAGCAGGAAGCTCGCTACAGTGCAGAATCATAATACAATTAGCCAGGGAAGATTGCCACATTAGTCTTTCTGCCGTCATAGAGCCCTCTTTGTTTTCTCTCACTCTTCCTGCTTTATTGTTCAGATACAAGAGTCATTATTGCAGTTGGACAAGAGAAAAAATGAAAAAATAAACAGACAGTGAGAGTGCACAGGTTTCACCAAAGGAGAGTGTTCAGAATGACGTATGCATATGTGTGTGCATGAAAACATGGCTGTGTGCCTCCGAGTTATTTGTCATTTCAATATTTCTTTGTGCCTCAAATGTTTGTCTGGAAGCCAATTTCATTATTAATGAGATCAAATTTGACTTGTGAAACACACCAAAGCGATAGCAGGAGTCTTTGAGGAGTTTTGAATCTTGCTTCTTCCTCTGAGACTGAGACATAAAAGATAGACTGCTGATAATCATTATTCAACCTGCTGGCACAAGCAATAAAATTTGTTTCTCTCTTTACATTTTTTCCCCCATTCCTCCCTTCATTTTTTTTCTTTTCACTATGAGATTTCAGTCCTTATCGGTTCAGGGGTTTTGGCTGCGAGCCAAGTATGGGAATCTTATTAACTCTGCTTCCACTGTCTGGTTATCATTGAGAAAAATCTGAATTCTCTTTGTCATTGAATGACACATGTTGAATTGTCCTAAGTAAAGGAAAAGATTTAAAAAATGATGGCAGTAAAGTACTTCAGGGTTTTGATGTTTTCAGAGCTGTCTTTGAATTAGACCTTTTACAAGCAAGACACTTTACAGTGGTGCAAGTGCGATGTGTTATAGTGCATATAACATGATGGAGCTAAAAATGTTGCTTTAATCAATAACTGTTGTGACTGAATGCTAATGGTAAGTTTACTTCAAGGCTGCACTTTTTGTAATGTTTTCAAACTTTTACACAAGTGTGCTAAGAATGAAACTCGTAGGAGAGAAAGAGCAGCATAGAGTAACATCCTCCCGTGCACAAACCACCCACAACTCCTCTGCAGCTCCCCCTTTTGGTTTATACGCGAGTCTGGTGTTTGATAACTACTCACTGTCAGGCCTCTGCAATGACTGCAATAGTTTAAGTTTATTTTTTACTGCAGTAGTTTAAGTATTGAACACCTCTGAAAGATACACTTGTCACTGCCCACAAAAGTTTATGCACCAACAAAATATTTTTTGATTAATTTATTAAACGTTCAAATATATTCTCCAATATTTGAGTGCAATCTCCTACTTTATTTTCAAGCAGCTCCCTCTGATGAATTGCCACCACAATGTGATAAAATAAGTGTTGTGTATATCTCATACTGCAGCAGTATATAAAAATAATCATACACATATTTTATTTACTATTTGTGTGACTGAATTAATAAATCATGATAACGACAGATATTAGAAGCACAACTGCAACAATAAAATAAATTTATATATGCAGGTTACTTTGTTATGCCAAAAGGTGGCCACAAGTGACAGTCTTTATGAATTCTTTATAAATTCATTCAACCGATTCTTTCAAAGTGCTGATACCAGAGCTCTCTGGAAGTAGAGATACTACATCTCATGGCACCTTTCTGGTAAAAGAAAGGATAAATAAATTTAGAAATTAAACTTAGGAGTGAGTCATTGAATCACTCACTAAAGTGATTTATTCAGTCACTGATTTGTTCAGAAACAAAACACTACTACTGTTTGTTGCTCTGAGATGCTCTGAGAAGGTGTAAACACGGTGTAAAGATGCATATGTACCATTGTTCAGCAATTTCCTCATGCAGACTTCACATGGGGTTCAGTTGGTATTTATATGTACATTTATGCATTTAGCAGATGATTTATCAAAAGTGATTTACACTAATGGAAAAACAGCAATTCAAAATTCAAAAGACCAAATAGAGTAGTAATATATAAAGCAAAGTTTACTAGACAATTAGATTAGAAAGCAGTCTAGAGAAGAGAAGCGCAGAGAATATAGTTTTTTTTGTTTTCATGCCAGTTCACCTCATTGACCAACAGGAAGCCACTTGGTTTGAAAGACACACAACTGTATGATTTTTTTTTCCCCCTGCAAAATTTCACCAAAATGTTACTACTGTGGCAGCACTTCAAATTTAAGTCTATAATTTAAAAAATATAGCGCAGATGTAAGTCAAAAGTGCAATAGCCCACACTGCCAAAGTGAGGAAAGGACAACTATAATGGAAAGTCATGTCAGCAAAAGAACAATTTATTATACTTTGATGACTTAAGATTGTGAAGTCAAATATTTTGTTTTTCTTCTTTGACATACAGCTAAATTTTAAGTACTTGAATATTGTCAAGCTCAAATTCATAGACTGCTACAAAAACAATAGTTACAGATGAAAATGCGATAAGTAATGCCAGCTGCTGATTTCCAACCATATATTGTTATTCACTGTGCTTTAATTAGCTGGCTAGCTAACTGTGTTCTAATTAGATATCTTGAGTGTTTCATTTTCACACCCATATACATTTGATGATATTCAAAACATAGCATGTCTATGAAATTTGGCATTTACTCAGTTCTTATTACTGGCATGGACATTTAAAAAGGGGAGGGAAGGGGGAAGTGATGTGTGGCCAAGGATGGTGACCCATACTCAGAATTTGCCCTCTGCATTTAACCCATCCAAGTGCACACACACCTGGAGCAGTGGGCAGCCAAGGCTGCGGCACCCGGGGAGCAGTTGGGGGTTCGGTGCCTTGCTCAAGGGTCTCACCTCAGTCTTTGTACTGAGGGTGGAGAGAGTTCTGGTTATTCACTCCCCCCACCTACAATCCCTGCCGGACCTGAGATTCGAACCCACAACCTTCGGGTTACAAGTCCGACTCTCTATACATTAGGCCACGACTGCCCCCTTTTTAAACCATTCTTAAGGCTACTCTGTCCAGCAAAAAGCCAGTATCTTGATTAATATTGTAGGAAACATTCGTCTTTTACTAACACTTTGGAGGTTTTATTTAATTTTGTGAGACTTTGAATAGAAACTCAGTTGAGTCTAAAATATGAGAACTGAATTATGCTGCTTGCATATAAATTTGGTTCCTTTGTTGCAGAAAGTCTAAATTTACAGAATGGAAAAATAGCTGCCCCTCCAAAGGCACAATTGCCTTTGGTTTTATTTAACCTAATTACACAGGTGTTTTGATATGACAAATGTCCATACAGGCTCCTCAATATGACTAAAAGGCATACATTATGCTAACTATATTTCCGTCTGTGTATCTCCCTGTGAAGATATCCCAGGGCCACCACCATTTTCATTATAGACTGTCATTAATATTCATGTTCTTAATTGACAAGGACATTGACATATTGATGTCCTCCAGCAGTACATCTCATCTGCAGTATTACAAAGCAAGATCTAAAGTTCAGGGTCTTTTAGATATCCAGTGTATTCAAATCTCATTTGAATCAAAACATTGGTGTACAGATGTTCATGTGTTTTTAAATACATTATACATAGACTGCCTATAGAAAAATCATTCCCCCCATTTGTTTTTTGAATTGGGGTTTACATTACATCTTCAGTTTTAGAGTATTTTTGCAGATTCTGTCAGTGAAGGTCAAAGAACAATACAGCATCTTTTACAGGAATCAATATGGGAATTCATCAAAAACCTTGACAAACTTTAGACTCACAAACTATACTGGGATCCTTGAGGTGGTGTAGATATGATGATAATATCATATTGACTCTTCTTAAGGCTTTTATTTAGTTTCAGTCTTACACGTGTATTCAGTTTGGATTTTTTATTTTTTTTTTTTTTTTTTGGAGTTCCTTCTTCTGTTATAAAGAGTTGCCTTGTCAAATTCCTGTGCTGCATTCAAAGGTATAGTTCACCCAAAAACAAAAATTCTGACAATTTATTCACCCACTTGTACCAAACCTAGTCTAGGCCTATGAGTTTCTTTCTTCCACTGAACACAAAAGATGATATTTTAAAGAATGTTGATAACCAAACAGTTGATGATAAACATTGGCATATATAAGATCTATAAATTCTTTCTAAAAGTTAAGACTCATCTACGCCTTCCTAAAACGCCTCATTAAAATATGCCCCCACAAATCTACATTCCTGTGTGGGAAGATTTGCATAACACTGCCCAAATGTATGCACAAAGAAAGAAGGCATAACTTTTATTCTCACTGTAGTATTGTTGCCGCCACCGCCGTGGAAGCTGATATTCCAAATATGGTAAGGGGTGTAACAGTTCCATCACACGCTTGAGGTATTCGGCCAATTGCAAAGCACTGGATGGCTGGCTTGATTCTAAAGCAATTTTATTATTCAGATGTAAATTTACATTATCAATTAATTCTTCATAAACATTTCTTCAGAGCCCCCAGGGTACTGTTTTTTTTTTTACAGGGTACTGTTTCAGGTTCTAAGTACAGGTAATTCCTGCGGAATTATCTGATAATTTTTTTATTAATTACTATATAATTCACTATATTTTCACTTTAGAATAGGCCTACTGTTTCAGGTTCGAAATAGGTCCTGCAGAATTATTTGATAATTATTTATTAATTACTAATGGGTTCCCAATGTTTTCACTTTAGAATACTGTTTCAGGTTCTAAGTAATTCTTGCAGAATTATCTAATAATTCTTTATTATTTACTAACGCGTTTCCAATATTTTCAATTTAGAATAGGCCTACTGTTTCAGGTTCGAAATAAGTCCTGCAGAATTATTTGATAATTCTTTATTAATTACTGTAATGGGTTACCTGTATTTTCACTTTCCCTCAGTCCTTGCCTTACATACAGGAATTTAATTAATGATAATACGGTATATGCTGAGGAGGCACACATACAGTACTGTATATAAAATATAAAAACCAAGGTAAGTTATCGTAAGGCACTGGAGTGGTGGTGGGGTTCCTATCGGAAGCTGATTTCTTTCAAAACACACTCACAAAACAATTCACTACACAGGCAAAACCTCTATAAAATTGAGTGCATTTATTAATATTGCTTTTTCATACTACTACTACTACTACTGCTAATAACATTTATATGAAAGGGTCACAACTCAATGTAGTTGTGTATGACTGTTCATTAGTAGTTACTTCATAGTAATTTTTCTTGAACCTTAACTAGTAGATAATTAAAAGTAGTTCTTCAGGAGGTATGACAGAATACATTAGTTATTGATTAGCTAACTGTTACTTAACACAATCATAAAATTGTATTACATACTGATTAGTTAACACATCTTCCTTAGTAGTTATCAGTAGTGAGTTAAGTGTTAATGAATAATTACCTGTTAGTTCAATAATTCCTTATTAGTTATGCAGTAAGTAAGAAACTGTCAGGACTATGGACCTGTCTGTGTGTGTTTCTCCCTCGTGTTAATTGTTAATTTGATTCCAGGTGTGTCTCGTCTTCCTCCCCTGATTGTCCTGTCCTTATAAACCACCGTGGCTGAGGGTGAGCTGATTATACATCTGGGACTGCTGGACATGGAGGGGGATTTGATAGACTGGGACACGGATCTGGAGGCCGACATTCCCCCTCTCCTCTCTCCTTCGTCCTGGCTGGTCCCGTCCAGCCCTCCTTCGTCTCTGCTGGTCCCGTCCAGCTCCGCTCCTCCAGAGCGCCCTCCAGTGCCCGCTCCCCGAAAGCGTCCTCCAGTGCCCGCTCCTCGTAAATGCCCACGCTCCTGCCTCCTCCACCGCTGTCATCTAGCAGCCCCTCTGCTCGCCCTCAGCCCTCCATCAATGCGGTGCGAGCTCCGCGGGTCTGCCATCCTCCATCGATCCACCAACTTCACCGGGCTCCCTCGTCCCTCCAGCTCCGCCTTGGTCGGGCGTTGACCCGCCATCGCCTCGGGACCCCTCTCACTCTGTCCTTCCGGCTCCGTTGGGCTCCTTCCTCCCGCCAGCTCCACCTTGGTCCTCAGTCGCTCCGGCTCCGCCACGGATCTCTGGAGCTCCGCCTCCACCTCAGTCACCATAGCCCTCGGCTCCACCCTGGCGCCCCGGATCCTCGGCATCCCCCTGGCTTGTCGGCTCTCCGTCTCTGCCTCGGGCTCCTCCACCACTTGCTCCGCCACCGTTGGTCGGCCCCCTTAAGTCGGTGGCCATTCCTCCTCCATGGCTCCTCCCTCCGTCGGCTCCACCGTGGGTTGACATCATGGCTGTGGCCTGGGTCCTGCTGGACTCCTCCTGCTCCGGATCCCTCCTGTCTCTTCCCTGGCTCCTCCCTCCTTCGTCGCCTCCCTGGTCTCTGTCAGCCGGCCCCCTCCCGGGGGTTCGTCCTCCGCCTGAGCCTTCTCCTTAGTCCCCACCCGCCCCTCCCCTTTGGATGTTACTACGGTGCGAGGACGCACCTTCCGAGAGGGGGCGTTATGTCAGGACTATGGACCTGTTTGTGTGTTTCTCCCTCGTGTTAATTGTTAATTTGATTCCAGGTGTGTCTCGTCTTCCTCCCCTGATTGTCCTGTCCTTTTAAGCCCCAGTCCATTCAGTTCATGTTTGTCGGTCCTTAAACGTCATTTGTACGTCTTTCCAGGTGTTCCTGTGTCTATTACGTGTTTGGATTATTAAAGACTTTTGAAGTAGTGTTTTTGAAGTACTCCTCGTCTCCTCGCTCCTTGCTCCCCCGAGAAGTGTGACAGAAACCGTATTCTAAAGTGTTACTGACTTCTTTAGTACATCAAGAAATAATGTCTGTCTGTAAAGAAATGTTTTATTGTAATGTATTAAAGCTGAGGAATTTTAAACAATAAGTGCATACTGAAACATGGCTATGGATAAACAAGGGAATACCACAGCAAATATGTATTTATTGTTCCACTGAAATATTGCTGTAATTCTGGTTATTTGCTCATGCTGTGTTAAGGTCTTTCAGTTATTATTTAGATAATAATTTGCACTGAGAAAATGTACCTTTCTTTCATGTCTGTAATCAGAAAGGACGGCTGTTAGTACACACATTCTTGAAAAGTCTGCCACTAACAACCTCTATCCTCCAACTACCAGACCACAAGACTGATGAATTAAACTTTCTAATTAACAAAAGAATCTGAAAGTCTTTTATATGAGAGGTCTGACCGAGTCTTGGTGCAATTCCAGCATCACTGACAAATTTGTTTAATGCTTATATTCATTGTCTAGTTGTGTTATATGGATAATGGCCAGCACTAGAAAGACCACATGGGGAGATTGGCGGCTCCTAATCAAGAATGTGCGATGCATTGATGGTGAGGTATTGTCCGAGGACTATTCATCAAACTTGCATCTGATGATCAAATGCTGGCCTTTTCACCTGCCTTGGGAATGTTTCATTGTTAATTTGCTTGCTATTTACATTCTACTGAAGGCCAGCGCAGAGGAGATTGGCTCAGTAACACCATCATTAGACTTTAAAACCTTTCAAAATGATTTCTGTCTTAGTGGAGTTCATCCAAGGGATACTATTATCTAAATGTTTATATACTTTTGCACATAAATTACCACTGTTCTTCAAATGTGCAGTAAAAAGCATGCTTGAGATTAAATATGAGCTATGTAAAGAATATTTAGGTGAATGAATATTGAATATTTCATTGTTTGTCATTCCCAGCTGTAATTTTGTCAATTTAGGAACAAAGTGTAAAAATATTATTTTAATGTGTAGAAAGGTCCAAAGAGCCAGAAGTGTCCCACCTGTCCATTGCACAACTGAATGTATTGTTTAAACCAATCATTCTCATTTATTGCTCATGAAGTTTAAATGCTCCCACAAATCCACACTTACAACACAGAATTCACTGAAGGCTATACAGAAAAAGCAGCAGTTTAATATAGACAAAAACAAAGTTTTGACTGCTGTCTTAATGACACTAAAGGGATCCTACATGGCATATAGTGTAACAGCAGGTGAAAGCTTCTTCAGGTTATTCTGTCTGCAGGTCGCAGTTTTTACCTTTAGATAGTGTTTGAATTACAGCAGGGGGTGTTCAAGGGGGTCGAGACCTCCCAGTTATCGTTAAAATCAGGCTGATGGGGAGCTACCCAACCGCTCCTCGGAATGTCATTTAAATTTTTTATTGCAGCAGAAGGTCCACACCTCCATGATGCTGGACTAAGATTAATAATTTAAAGTAATTATTAGAATTGACAATTTTAACTACAAATAAAAATACTGTGCTCTGTGTCATAGATATAGTAGGTAAAGGGTCATTAACTGGGGGTGTGTTTTGATATTCTGCATTTTGTTCTTTTTTGTGCACAGCGCGTCAGCATATCAAACTTTTGACAATCGACTGCTGTGATGTCATTACATACCACTAAATACTGCTCTTTATACACTAAGACATACTTGGAGTTAAACCACTTACAACGCATATTACTAATTTAAAGTAAAAATTGTAACTACAAACTATATTAGCAGAAGATGAATAACTGTCTTAGAATGTCTTATTATTTGGTAAGTTTTTCTTAAGAAATAGTTTACCCAAAAATTAAAACTTAGTAAAAAATTACTCACCCTCAGGCATCCAAGACATAGATAAATTTGTTGCTTCATGCAAACAGATTTTTGAGAAACTTAGCATTATATCACTTGCTCACCAGTGGATCTTCTACTGTGAATGAGTGCCATCAGATTTAGAGTCCAAACAGCTGATAAAAACCTCACAATAATCCACACAACTTAATTAACATAAATTAATGTCTTGTGATGCAAAAAGCTGTGTTTGTAAGAAACAAATCCATCATTAAAACATATTTAATTTCAAACTATTGCTTTTGTTGAAAACATTGTATGATTCGTGAGAGAAATATGCACAGATCTTGCACTGGTTAGAAGTGAAAACAGTCCAAAACAGCTCTAAACAGATATGGGGATGGACATTTTCACTGGATGAAGCATTAGTGTGGTTTATGCTCTTGTAGCAGAGTGAGGTATAGCCCCGGTATGATTGGCTGGCGTTACCCAAACAGGTGAACCAATCAGTGTTTGTACTTCATTATGATTGGTCAGTTGTGTAAGTTTCATGAGCCTATTAGTGCCTGTGTTGTGCATATAAAAGAGGGAAGTGGGGTGCATCATTCTTGGTACCGCCCTTTTGTGAAGTGTGGTACTTTTAATGAGTGCTAGCAGTTGGGTTATTCTCATGTCTGTCATACGTGCTGGCTGTTGGCCAGTTTTCAGTCACGGGCCTGCAAGTAGCTGTAATTCTGTGTGGTGTATTGCAGCATTGTACCATTTTCTTGGATTGATTGCAAGTCCAGAGGTTTCCAATGGTTTTAATTGAAGCCTAACAAACATCAAGCAAAGTGATAGCATTGCTGCTCTGTTTTGTTTTTGTTTTGTTATAGTTCTAACAGTTTTGTCTGGAACTCATCTGGGACCGTCTGTCATATTTTTTTGTTTGTTTGTTTTTTGTGTTTGAAGCACTGGCACAGGATTGCGCTAGTCTGCGCGTGAGTTAGCTGGGAGGCTAAATTTCTGCAGTCTGGCTCTTCTTGGCCATTTTATTTCCCTCCTCCGTGCCAATGGCTGTGTTTGTTTGTGTTTTTGTGAGTAAACTCTTATTGAATTGACTTTTGATTTGTATGCTTTTTTTGTATTGTATTGTATTGTGTGTGTGTGGATTTAGGTCTTTAAAGTGGGAAGGGTTGGTCATTGTACCCTGTACTGCGTCCACATGGAGTGCTGTGGTTTTTTTTTTTTTGTTTGTTTTTTTTGTTTTGTTTTTTTTTATAAAAACTTCACAACTTTAGGAACAAAAAACATGCCTTTAGATTCCTTTCCTTTTGAAATATTCTGTACTACTTTTCACTGGAACCTTAACAAACCTATTCAACAAACCTACTTGTTATGATGCCAGATAGAATCTCAACAAGCTTTTCAGCTGCCAAGAACAATCTGAAAACAAAGAAAAAACATGAATCTATACAATGTGACATACTGAAAAACACACATGCTATCACTGAAGAACTGAGAACTTTTAATTAAAATGGAATTCTGTATTTTTAGATGTTTTTCTTTATTCAGGTCCATTTTTCTGTTAACAGAGTGAGTAAGTGAATGAAACAGCAGGAAGTAAGTGGAAATAACTTGAAAGTGTGATTGTAAGTTCCCTTCTTCGGATATTTGCTAAGATCAGATGAGAATGTTGGCCGGAGTTCTGCACCCGAACAGATTCCACAGGAAGGAAAGGAATTAAAAGTGGGAGTCCATCACTGTGAACTCTCCTTTCATCACTGTAAACCGCTCTTCAAACAGAGAAGAAACAAAGACGTCCTGCAGGACACACTTTGAAGGATGAAGAGAAAAAAAAAAGAGAGAGAGAAAAGAGAGGAAAATATTGTGATTTCAATGCCTCATAACTTGTTTCTTATGACAAAGAGGGAATTTCCCACCACAGGCCTTCAGAGATCATAAAAGATTTTTTTAAATTTTTTGGTCATATTATCAACACATTATTAGCATGATAGCAGATATGTTGAAACTTTTTGTTGTAGTCATTTTAATATTTATAAATTGTTTTGCAAATTATTGTTTCTTATAACAAAGAAATAGACAATGCATCAAATTTTCTTTATATGATGGGTAATATCAAAATGAGGTAAACTGATACTCAACTAAACTGCAAAATATTTGAAATAGTCTCTTTATTATAGTCATTTTTAAAAAAAAAAAAAGTCTTCCAATGATAAAGCTATGAAAACATTCTCTCATATTGAAAGGGTTTTAGACAAATTGTAAATTTATTTATTTTATTCCTATATTCTGTATCCCCTGTATCATTGAGCTTTGTTACATCTTATTATTAGTTTTATTTGCAAGTTAAGAGCCAAAAGCATTAGTGCGAGATACAGCTTATTTATGCAGCAGAAACACAGAAGCCACAATATAGATCCTCACATATAGTTATAATATTATATTAAATGACCATACTGGTGATAATCTGCTGGAAAAGGTACACTCTCATTCATTCGCTCATTGTGTGCAACCATGACCGCACGCATGTGAGATGTGTCATCCTTTTCTCATTTTATAACATTTTCAGAAGCAGCTTTTATCATAAATCTGTTTTACAGTAATCAAATATGTTGCTTTTAATGCTTCTTAAAGCCACTGACTTCCTGCTTAACTCCTCTTTGCCACCCCTGAGCAGCTTGGCACTGAATAGGCACTAAGCCTGTATTGTAAAGGGTTATAACAGAAGTGTAGATCCAGATGCTTAAAGTTAGAAAACAGATTGCTTTGCTGGGAGACATAAAGAAGGGTGAGGGCTGAGACGTGTCTAACAGCTCTAGATGTCTAAAGACCCCCCCTCCTTTCCCTCTGCTCAATACAAATCTGAAATACAGCAGATGTATTGCTTTATAAACAATATCTAAGACCTTTTCATTGGATTACATCAATCACTGAGGCAATTGCTGAATGAACATGGCGAGGAAAACAAAACAATGCCGTTCCTTAATCCAACTACATTGATTTGTTGGACAGCTGCTACATAACAGCATATTTTTTCTTCCCTTATTGAATCTGCCGATCTCAACAGTGATATGTAACCAACAGCTCTAGCCAAATGTTTTTGTGCTACTTAGAAGAAGTGAATAGGACAGTGCTGCAATTAATGTGGGACATAAATGCATAAATATAAATACACAAATATTCCTCAATAAGCATAAGATATAAGACACTCTCTTAAATAATTAAAAATAAAATATAGGTTCTTTCTTGGCATTGATGGTTCCATGGAGAACATTTAACATCAATAGACCCTTTCCATTGCACAAATAGTGAAAAATTGTCTTTATAGTGGAAAATGTTCTTTAGATTGTCAAAATGTTCTGCACACCAAGATTCTTCTACCGCATTGCTATGAAACACCCTTTTCGAATCTTGGAATACTTAGAACCTTTGGAATATATATATATATATATATATATATATATATATATATATATTTGTTTGTTTGCCCACTGACAAAGAAATGATCAGTCTATAATTTTAATGGTAGGTTTATTTGAAAAGTGAGAGACAGAATAACAACAAAAAAATCCAGAAAAACGCATTTCAAAAAAGTTATAAATTGATTTGCATTTTAATGAGTGAAATAAGTATTTGACCCCATCGCAAAACATGACTTAGTACTTGGTGGCAAAACCCTTGTTAGCAATCACAGAGGTCAGACCTCTCTTGTAGCTGACCACCAGGCTTGCACACATCTCAGGAGGGATTTTGCCCCACTCCTCTTTGCAGATCCTCTCCGAGTCATTATGGTTTCGAGGCTGTTTGGCAACTCGAACCTTCAGCTCCCTCCACAGATTTTCTATGGGATTAAGGTCTGGAGACTGGCTAGGACACTCCAGGACCTTAATGTGCTTCTTCTTGAGCCACTCCTTTGTTGCCTTGGCTGTGTGTTTTGGGTCATTGTCATGCTAGTCTCACGTAGCTGAAGGACTGAAATCCATGGCAGCTTTTATTGGCCAATGCCCGCCCATGAGGCTGTTTGACCGACATGTCAAACAACCAATCACAGTTCGTTTCGTTCTTCGTCATGTTTCAGGGTGTGGAAATGTCACCACAATAACAGACCGGTGTGTAAAACTCTCAGATTCTATGCCGCGAACTTTGAATATTTCACATACAAAATCCAGCATTTAGTTGATCTTGATAAGCGCTTGTCATCACAGTTGTAAACACGACGGCTTTCTTCTTTCGTGAGGGGGTTTGGCGTCACGGCATCTTTGTTTCCAGGTGGAACGTTAAAGAACGCGACACACATGTCTCCTGGAAATCCTGCATAATTCAACCAATCCAATGACGACTTTGAAACTCCTGAAGTGTTTCCACTTTTGTGTGCCATATGCATCAGACATTTAGCCAACGGTTTCGTGGGCGTGACGTCTGAGGCTGAGACTATTGTCATGCTGGAATACCCATCCACGACCCATTTTCAATGCCCTGGCTGGCTTTAATGCCCTAAATGGCCCCGTCCATCGTCCCTTTGATGCGGTGCATTTGTCCTGTCCACTTAGCAGAAAAACACCCCCAAAGCATAATGTTTCCACCTCCATGTTTGACGGTGTGGATGGTGTTCTTGGGGTCATAGGCAGCATTCCTCCTCCTCCAAACACGGCGAGTTGAGCTGATGCCAAAGAGCTTGATTTTGGTCTCATCTGACCACAACACTTTCACCCAGGTCTCCTCTGAATCATTCAGATGTTCATTGGCAAACTTCAGAAAGGCCTGTAGATGTGCTTTCTTGAGCAGGGGAACCTTGCGGGTACTACATGATTTCAGTCCTTCACGGTATAGTGCGTTACCAATTGTTTTCTTGGTGACTATGGTCCCAGCTGCCTTACGATCATTGACAATTTCCTCCCGTGTAGTTCTGGGCTGATTCCTCACCATTCTTGTGCCTTGTGTAGGTCTACAATCTTGTCCCTGACTTCCTTGGACAGCTCTTTGGTCTTGGCCATGGTGGAGAGTTTGGAATCTGATTGATTGATTGCTTCTGTGGACAGGTTGTCTTTTATACAGGTAACAAACTGAGATTAGGAGCACTCCCTTTAAGACCTGTATAACCTTATGCATGTTACCTGTATAAAAGACACCAGGGAGCCAGAAATCTTGCTGATTTAAAGAAGATCAAATACTTATTTCACTCATTAAAATGTAAATCAATTTATAACTTTTTTGAAATGCATTTTTCTGGATTATTTTGTTGTTATTCTGTCTCTAACTGTTCAAACAAACCTACCATTAAAATTATAGACTGATCATTTCTTTGTCAGTGGGCAAACGTACAAAATCAGCAGGGGATCAAATTGTTATTTTTTCCCCCCACTGTATGTATGTATATATATATATATATATATATATATATATACACATACAGACACACACACACACACACACACACACACACACACACACACACACATATATATATATATATATATATATATATATACATACATGCATACATACATACAGTGGGGAATATATATATATATATATATATATATATATATATATATATATATATATATATACACACACACACATACTTTTTTATTTTATTTTATTTTATTTTTTTTAAATTACAGCTTTACAAACAGAACTGACGCTGAGGTAAATATGTCTATGAGATGTTGCACAACTGATGTAATTAATTTGTAATGTAATGGATGATAAATTAACTTATATAAAACCATATTTATTAAGGTAAGAAAGCATCTGCCAAGGATGTAGGTGTAAATATAAATCTAAAATAAACAACACACCTCCACTGCCAGTTTCTTCATTTTCACCTATCCCAAGGGGAAGAGGTATATTTCTATTTATCTTGAGAGATAACCTGGGAGAAAAGGGCTCGAAGTAAAACTAAGTAAAAACA